>BQNB010122980.1:0-15437 GCA_026074375.1 Tanacetum coccineum
CAAGTTTGTTTATATTTTTGAAATTCACATGACCTAATCTCTTGTGCCATAATTTAGACTCATTTGCTGTTGCATTTGCATATAAACAAGTTATACCTCTAGATAGAATAATGTTCTTTAAGTCCAAGATGTATACATCATCCTTTCTAGGAGCTCTAAGTACAACTAGACTTTCATCAAGAAGCTTAAAGCTAGGAGATAGGATAAGGCATTTAGTCTCAGTAAAAAGGACACTATTTTTCTTGTCACACATTTGTAAGATAGAGAAAAGGTTAAACTTAAGTTCATCTACAAAGTAAACATCATCAAAGTCTAAATTAGCGGTTCTGATTTTACCTTTACCCGTTATTTTACCTCCTTTGAGATCACTTCCAAAAGCCACAAAGCCTCTATTGTAATCTTCATAGTCTAAAAGATAAGCTTTATTGCCAGTCATATGGTTAGAGCAACCACTATCCACCACCGCATGATCCTGCAACAAAATCTCTGGATTGCCCTACACAAAAGTAAGAGAATTAGTTTCTCTTAGGGATCCAATCCATTACAGACTTGGAAATCCCTTTTGGATCAACATACTCAACCTTTTTGAGCATGAATGATCTACTATCTTTGGACACATGATCTAAGTAATGTCCCTTAGGCCTCTAAACCCACCTTGACTTTTTAAGGTCAGTATCCATCTTACCCTTACCAATATTAACTACTGCTCTTGTCTCAGCAGTAGTCATATTTTTAACACTAAAAGTTTTAACATCTCATTTTAAGTCTTTGGGTCTATATGCTGGTTTTGTGTAGTAAGATCTCTTGATAGGTGAATATGAGCCTCTTGGTCTTACATTGTCCATTCTTGGGTAAATTGGTATAATAGCACCACTAGTTTGTGCTATTTTTGGAGCAAATGGTCTAACAGTACTAACAGGCCTAACAGTACTAACTGGCCTAGCAATACTAACTGGCCTAGCAATACTAACTGGCCTAGCAGTACTGTAGGAACCCGTCTAACACTTCATATGCCGAACTACACGGATCGAATCAAGAACTAGAAAAGAGAACATTGTTGTAGAGAGAGAAAGAGAAGAGAGAGAGATGAGAGAAAAAAGAGATATTAGATTTTTGATATTTTGTGAGATATAGATATTTTCTTAGGAAAATATCTATATATATATCCCTACGATGCGTGGGATATTTAACTAGGACCCAGGCTCGGGTTTTGCTTGGGATTAAACCCGAAACATATACAATATTAGATTATCTATCGAGCCCGATTCCCGATAATATTCTATTACAACGTTAACTAATTAAAGACCGAAGCTCCATCGTAGAGTGACCGAGCTTCCTTGTTTGACTCAATAAATTGAGGCTAACAATCTCCCCCGAAGTGAGGTCTTGAACACGGGAACGAGCTTCCTTTATTGACTCAATAAAATTGAGGCTAACATATTCCTACTTTTTAGCTTATTCAAGGTGGGAGTGAGTAGTCATATGTGTCTATCACGTCATTACAGGTGTGTATGTGTGGTCTTTGTCGTCTTCCTGGAATATTGGTATTGATAAAGATTAGTTAGAGTAATCAACCCTAAGCCTTCTCATATAAACCCATATTTACCTTTATAAACTTGTTACTCCTTAGCTTTAGCGATGGAGATGTGTATCCTTGCCAAGCTTATGATAGAATACTCGTCATAACCGAGCAACTGAGCAAATTAGTTACATGTTACCACATAGATTAGTTGAGTGATTTGAGTATTTTCATCTTCCTATTTCATGAGGTGTTTAGTTGTGTGCTAGTAATTAAACAAAAAAAATACTTAAAGGAAAAATCTTAAAACTTGGTTTGGGATACATTTTCATAAGTTTTCTAAAGTCAACTGATAAGTGTAGAATACACATATCCATTTGTACTTAAAATAACCCAAATAAACCCAAAACAGACCAAAAATGGCAAAAATACATTTGATTTGAAAATGCATATCGACAAGTGTCACTCGTTAAAGTGTTTTTGGTAACACATCGAGAGTGTCATGTTTTATTAAAATTCTCAACCGTCAATTCATTTACTGACCAATCGGTATCCAGTAGTCACTAGTTTGAAATTCATATAGAAATCTCAGCAAGTCACCCTACCAAGACTTGATTGATCTAAGGAGCTCAAGCAGGATTTCCCATCTTCATTGTGAATACATAGATCGACTCGGATGTTCCTGCAAATATCAGTAATGAAATTTGCCGTAAGGACACTATGTATAATGCTTTTTTGAACCGATGCTTTCAACAAGTGTTTGGAAATGGTGAATGTGTCCCCTAACGAGATTTTGATTTAATCTCTTGCACTAGACTCGATTAGTGCATTTTGGTTTTAGTACTCGGAGGCTGGAGCAGATTGCCACCTATTCAATATTCAATAATCTCAGAGTGAGATTGTCAAAAGATAATTGTGTATCTCTTAGACAAAGTGAGACAATGTCTATTTAGAGAAACTCAGGATGGCTGGGAAGTTGTACATTGCATCACTGGGTAGTCCATGATGTCCATTTTCAATGTCAACCAGCAATCTACTTGTGATTTTGACAACTATGTATTGACCCAGTTTCTCCTTTAAGTTGTGTGGGAGGGCTTCTTCTTTAGACCCTTTTATCCATACATTTCTTTTTCAGTTCTTCAATGACCTTCAATGCTTACCAGGACGTCATTTACTAACACCTTGTTGTGTATTGTATTCGCAGTGTTAGCATCAAATCTATGTCGGCATTATCCATAATACAGTACATCTCCAATCATAACCTAAGTGGACTGCTATATATTAACTACTTGATATCCTTGGGTAGATCTCCTATTCGGTTCTGGTTGAATCATAGGATTTGAATTCCTAACCTACACCACCAGTATGACTACAGATTCCGTCGTGACATTAAGTATGTAGTTGGAGTAATGATCGAACCATTAAAACTTTTCTTTAGCTACAAAGAGTCGAAATAGATCAAATTTTTAAATAATTTTCTCGTGCCCTTATTTTAAAACAGCTAACCACTTAGTTTTTGAATAAGTTCCTTGGAAAAAATATGTCTTGAAAAATCTGTGGGAGAAAATATGGTCAGACATCGAATGTTTTGGAACAATTTCTGGATAATGTTTTGTATACATAGAGAATTGTCATTGTTGTTGCTATCCCAAGAACATAAAACTTTGTTTATTCTAAAAACTCTCCTCCCTCAATCATGAGTACAATTTGAAAATTGTTGTCTTTTGAAAACACTGAGAGTTGATGGATGTGTGAACACACAATTTGAGAAATTATGAATTGGTCATCGAGAAATTCTTGAAAAATTGGATGTTCAACTTTTTGAAAACCAGCATGTTTAGAGTACTTACTTCTAACGGTAAGGGTAAGCGCACTGAAACGTAACACTATCCTTTTTCCTTGAGCGAAACAGACTGAATGTCTTGTAAGAACAAAGCTCTCGAAGACCGAGAATACGAGTTAATTTTCTCGTTGAGAGGATAAGTTATAACGCTCCTTTTAATTGAAGTCCGGGATAAGTACTGACATTTGTACTAAGCCCATTCTTAGAAAAATTAGAAATGACATGTATTGAAAACTATTTATGCATACTCTCCAATACGAGAAACTTCATTTCACACCCGTAGTCAATGTTTAATCGACAATGGGCTAAGCACACTGTAAATGTTATTGATACAAGAGACATGTCGAGAAGTAAACTTTTGAAATTTTCTGTTTTCCTGATTTCCTGTATTTGTCTTTATTGAAGTTTATATATTGTTTGAATTTTGCTATTACTCAAAATATGTACAATGGTTGATGTTTTGATGATGATATCAAGCAGTCTCATTTATCCAGAACCTCCAGTTCATCTGAGTCAAACATCTCATACAATCCTTCTGAAAAGATACTTAAACCGATGCCTCAGGATATGTCTTTTCGAAAACATAAATCAGTACTAATTGGTATTCAGTTTCCTGTAAAATATAATCAATTATACCCATTTTCAACCGTTCTCTTTATGAAAAATACCGAGTATGTATGTCAGCTTTATCCTGAATGTCTGTACGGGGTTTGCATGAGATTTGCTATGGCTTACATGAGAGTCGCAATACAACGGATTTCTGTTTAGTATTTGAATCAAAATCTAGAAGTTTGTCTCATCCACAATTACATGAGCACAACTTGCAGATACGCCTACGTACACTGCCTCTGCTGAGACATTGCCGTTAATTTTGTTTCTTTGACCATCCTCTTACAAGTTTAACACCAGGAACTGTAATCCCTCCAATAGTGCTTTTTCCGATATCAAGGCATCCGGCATGATCATCGTCTAAAATGTGTTAGTTCAAAGCCAGAATCCTTTGGATACCAAACGACCATGTTAAATGGTACCCTTTAGGTAATTTAAAGATTCATTTTAAACCTCCTTAGAGTGCTTTTGAGTTTGTTACGTTATTTAGCATGATAAACATGCACAAAGCATATGCCGCAGCACTAAGTTCTGGTCCAACTAGATAGTCAAGTACAGTTGAGTTATCCCGATTTTACTACGAAAAACATATATGGTCACGGGTCTCCACTCAACATCTACATCTAAGTTTTGGGTTTACTGAGTAGCCAATGGTGTAACCAATGGAGTTTACATATTGTCCATATTATGCTTTTAGAAATTCTAAAGCGTACTTGGCCCCTAATTAATAAAAATACCTTTTAGGGACGGGAGGAACTGAATATCCTAAAAGAATTTCATCTCCGCCCCATAATGGACATTTTCAACATCTAATTGAGTGCATTAATTTTCAATCGTTTTCTTTGAAAATTTAGGATTTTGATTCGATCTAAAAACTAATGTCGATCAACGCACAAATCTGCACAAGCAGAAAACATATCCTTCCTCTGAATTTAACTGACTAAGTTGGTCAATTGTCCTATATAGTAAAGCCATTGGACATCAGGAAGTTTGATAGATTCATCGAGTACCAGGCTCTTGTAGCTTGCTTTTCATCCATACAACAAGCTCCTAAGAAGAGTAACTTTGTTCCTGGATGATCTTGGATCAACACAACCCTTCATGCTGAGCAGCATAAACCTCTTCCTTCAGTGGACCATTAAGAAATGCCGTTTAGCACATCCATCTGATTGATTGGAAAAGGACTTATTGCTGCGTCGGCAACAAAAACTCCTGAACTGGCATTCGCAATACGAGCAGACTTGGAGCAAATGATTCTTCAAAATCATAATCACCCTCTTACACCTTAAGCATAACCTTTTACTACAAGACGAGCTTCGTTGCGAAATTACAGTCTGATCTTCATCCTTACTTGTTCTTCCATAACCACTTTAGTCTTTATACTCATTTTCCAAATGTTTGTCGTCTATATCCCATGACTTTATAAGTGTCTTCGAACTGAGAGCAATGAAGTTCATCCTCATTGCTTTCGATCCATGCAGAATCAGCCATAGCCTCCTTAATTTTCTTCGGTTCAACAATACTCACCGTGAGCGTGAACATACACATTTCAGATCTTAGCAAGTCTTGTCGTCCTTTGTTTAACTATGAAGGTGGATTCCACAAACTTGTTTCTAATGGATGATCCTCTGTCCCATCGGTAATCATTGACTTTGGCTGGTGAAATGGAATGCACAATCGGTATTTCATTATTACGTGAGGAAGACTCACATTTTCTTGGTACCCGTGTACAAAAAGGATAAGATAAATTCATCTTTTTGAAACGATGCATACCGGTGACTGTGATCATTGTTGTTTCCTCTCAGCTGATCGTGTTGTTGATTTGTAAATAATCTTCAGTAAAGGACTGAGAGAACTTCTAACCCTTGATGTTACGAATCTGTTTTTCTGCTGAAGAACAAACATTTTGACTAGGGGGCACCGGGTCAAGTTGTCAGTAAAACTGACGCTACCTTTATCCTTGAGGAATGATGCCTGCATAGAACTATTTTCCTCAACGACAGACTAACTCTCTTGTCGTTGAGGTGCGAGTCTGAACATTTATAATCGGACATCAATGCCATGAAGACGAGGTGCTAGATCTCTGGCTATACATACGAATCATATTGAACATTAAGGAACGGGGCCTGAAGTGTTATTTTCAGCAGACACCATTTGACATTGACGACCGAGGCTTGAACTGCTGTGTTCAAACGTCATTTTAGGATCCGACTTTGCTTAAGTTGTTTTACTTTAGTATTTAGGGTATAAATTTTAAGATAGGTAGGTAATTTTGAGGCTAACAGGTATTAACTTAAAATATAACGAGAGTTAAGGCGGAACCACGAAGTGAAAACGAACCAAGTAAAAATAGTTCTATGAAAATCGGGTTACTTTTCTGAAAATTTTAAATTACGTACGGTACAAGACGAATAATAATTATAAACATTGCTCGTAAAGATTTTACGTAAAGATTTTACGTAAAATACGAAAAATGCACGTAATACGAAAAATAAAAACGAATGTAATAAAATTATTTCTATGGCGTTTTGAAAATATAAGCGTCGATGCTTAACGTAGAATTCGTCGGTTAAACGTAAATTACAAATATAAGCTCTAATTCTCTCGGTTAGTCGTGAGTTCATATCTCAACATAAAAATAAAAAATATAATTAATACTCGAAAATAAAATAATGACCTGAAATTGACGGATTGTCACAGCATTTCCCCCTAAAAATGGATCTTCGTCCCTGAAGATCAATTCATCTTGTTGCCCGCTTTCTTGTTAAAATCAAAGAGGTGAGGGTATTTCTTCCACATTTGATCCTCCCTTTCCCAAGTATATTCTGGTCCACGACTCGATTTCCATCGAACTTTGACTATTAGGATCCGACTTTGCTTAAGTTGTTTTACTTCCCTGTCCATGATTTCGATAGGTTCTTCGATGAAATGCAACTTCTCGTCAATCCTTACTTCGTAAAGAGGAATAATAAGATCTTCATCCGATAAACATTTCTTCAAGTTTGAAACATGGAATGTATTGTGTATTCCTTGAAGCTCTCGGGGTAATTCCAGCTTATATGCCACCGGACCCACTCTTGATAGAATCTTAAATGGTCCAATATAACGAGGACTTAATTTCCCATGTTTTCCAAATCGAACAACACCTTTCCACTATGATACTTTCAGCATAGCTTTGTCACCCACTTCGAACTCCAAAGGCTTACGTCTCACATCCGCATAACTTTTATGTCTACTACGAGCAGCCAGTAATCGGTTCTTGATTTGCACAGTCATCTCTGTCGTTTCGCGAATCATTTTTGGTCCCGTAAGTTGGGCATCTCCAATCTCACTCCAACATACATGCGATCTACATTTCCTTCCGTATAGAGCTTTGAAAGGTGTGGCTTTAATACTAGCGTGATAACTATTATTGTATGAGAATTCAACCAAAGGTAACTGCTTATCCCAGCCACTACCAAAGTCAATCACGCAAGCACGCAACATGTCTTCCAATGTCTGTATCGTTCTTTCACTCTGACCATCAGTTTTAGGATGGTAAGCATGACTTTTGAAGAGATCTCCAAAACCTTGATGCGAAACGAGGGTCTCGGTCCAAAATAATTGACACGGGCACCCCGTGCCTACAAACAATCTTCGTTAAATACAATCGAGTAAGCTTCTCCATTTTATACTTCTCATTCATCGGAATAAAGTAACCAGATTTAGTCAATCGGTCAACAATGACCCAAATTAAATCATAATCCAAATGGTGTTCATTTTGTAAGCTTTGAAATGAAAATTCCATTTTAAAATTCTCCCCTATTTTCCAAATAGGAAATTTCCGGTTGCTAAAGTAATCCTGATCGGCCTTTATGGTGTTCAGCCTTGACATTAGCAGATAGTTAAGCACTTATGACATATGTCGCAATGTCATCTTTCATATTCGTACCAACCATATAACTTCCTCAAATCATGATACATTTTATTCGACCCAAGAAGAATGGAATATTTTGATTTATGAGATTCCAACATGATTAGGCCTCTCAATCCTCCAAATAATGGTAACCATACTCGTCCTTTCAGACATTTCGTACCATCGGATCTAACTTCAAATGGCTCCCATTTGCCACGAAAGCCAGAACTAACTAATACTACCAGACTTAACTGTTATACTACCAGTATTAAGTCTTTTACAATCTATTTCCCAACATGTACCGTTACCACTAAAGCATGCACTCGAATCGGTTCCTTATCCTTCCTACTTAACGCATCAGCGACAACATTCGCCTTTCCCGGGGGATAACGAATAACACAATCGTAATCACTCAGAAGTTCAATCCATCTACGCTGCCTCATATTTAGCTCTTTTTGATCCAAAATATATTGTAGCCTTTTGTGATCGGTGTATACCGTACACTTAGTGTCGTACAAATAATGTCTCCATAATCAAAGAGCAAAAACCACCGCTCCTAATTCCAAGTCATGGGTCGTATAATTTTCTTCATTCTTTCTAAGTTGCCTAGAGGCGTACGCAATCACCTTTTCTCGTTGCATCAAAACAGCTCCAAATCCTTTAAGGGGAGCATCGTAATACACAACAAATGCTTCGCTTCCTTCGGTAGTGATAATATTGGCGCACTACACAATTTCAGCTTCAATGTTTAGAATGCCTCCTCTTCGTCGTCGCCCCACACATACGGCTTATTTTTCTGAGTGAGTTTAGTTAATGGTTTGGATATTAGAGAAAACTCCTTAATAAACCTTCGATAATAACCTGCCAAACCTAAAAATTGTCGCACTTCTGTTGGTGTAGTCGGTGCAGCACAATTTTTAATGGCTTCGATCTTCGCAGGATCAACATGAACTCCACTACTATCAATCACATGGCCAAGGAATTGCACGGAATCAAGCCAAAAATCACACTTCGAAAACTTAGCGTACAACTTTTTGCTCCTTAGCAAATTCAAGATAGTCTTCAAATGTTTACCATGTTCTTCTTTATTTTTGGAATAGATCAGAATGTCATCAATGAATACAATTACGAACTTATCAAGATATGGCTTGCACACGCGATTCATCAAATCCATGAATAATGTAGGTGCATTAGTCAGTCCAAAAGGCATTACTTGAAACTCATAATGTCCATAACGAGTTCTAAACGCTGTAATTGGAATGTCTTCCTCGTGGATACAAAGTTGATGATAACTAGACCGTAAATCAATCTTCGAATAAACACTAGAACCTTGTAGCTGATCAAATAAGTCATCAATCCTCGGTAATGGATACCGATTCTTGATTGTTAACTTGTTCAGTTCTTGGTAATCTATGCACATTCAGAACGATCCATCCTTCTTCTTCATGAACAAGACCGGAGCTACCCACGGTGATGAGCTCAGTCGAATAAAACCTTTCTCTGACAACTCTTATAGTTGCTTGGACAAATCCTTCATTTCAGATGGTGCTAAACTATATGGCGCACGCGCCACAGGTGCAGCACCAGGAATAAGATCAAAATGGAATTCAACTTGCCTGGGTGGTGGAAGTCTAGGTAATTCATCGGGAAATACCTTGGGAAAATCTCGAATAACTGGGACGTCTTCTAATCGCTTCTCCTTTGATTCTTGTTCAGTTACTTGAGCTAAGAATAGCTCACAACCCTTCTCGATATACTTTTGAGCCTTAATGCAAGAAACAATCTTCAATCAGGAATTATTTCTATCGCCTTCGATAACCAACGTCTTACCTTCCAGGGGAATCCTAACCTTTTTCTCTCCACACAAAATAGCAGCATCATATCGTGATAACCAATCCATCCCAATAATGATATCAAAACTTCCTAGTTCTATTACCATTAAATCGATTGGAAAAGAATGGTTTAAAAGGTTAAGTGTACATCCTATTAATACATTATTGGTACTTACTACTTTTCCATCTAAGTAGTCCAATAATATCATGATGAAAAGAAAGGAAATAAAGGTAGAATTACAATTGTCAAGTAAGAAACCGCAACACAGATTGTTTAATTTCATTGGAAAAGGATAGAGTGCACAATATTTAGATGATCCCTAACTGTAATACTTGCAAGCCAAAATTGTATTTTTTTTCTTTCAGAATTACGGTTAAAAGTTGACCTTTTCAAAATCTTACGGTGACTACTATTCAGCCTTGCATGGCCCCTTCTAAATTATACGTAGGTGCACGACTATGTATAATTTAGGAATAGCAATGCAATGCCATTCGTCAAACTAGTCGTTATTAAATTAAAATGTATAACCATGCTTAATTAATTAAGATGAAATCAAAAATGATTTTACAGGGACCGATCATATATGAAAGTAATTTAATTTACAAGATGTTAAATAAACAACTTTATATGTGCAAACGACTATTTATAATCTCATTAAAAAAACTCGTAAAATGATCGAAATACTAATTTTTCTCAGAGTGACCAGTATCATAACTTATAAAAAACAATAAGTGGATTTTGTAGATGAGAGTAGTTCAAGAGTGGTTCACAAATGAACTGGGTGGAATGATAACACAATCTGACATAGGAAAAGAGTTCTAAGACAAAATCATCATAGATCCATGATATCGATGGCTATGCGAGAATACTAAAAGAGAAGATAATTACAACACAATCAAATCATAATGAGTATTCATTCAATTAATGTGCATCAAACAATTTATAGGAACAAGTTAAAAGAACAAGAAACCGCGGCAAGATAAACAATAGACACACGTAAATTTAGAAATCAAAGATAGTCATTTCATTATTCACAAACGAGTCACAAGCAGTAAATCCGTCACACAATTACATGTCACCATCTAAGCTATACCACTCCAAAGGACTAGTTCTACTAACTGATATCTCAGTTATTCAGTTAGCATGATTTAACCAAAAAGACCCTACAAATGTGATAATCTAATCTATCAAAAGAAGTACATCTGGTGATCCAGTGACACTCAGAAGCAGCTCTCTCGGTCCCACTAGGTGGAGAGTTTCTTTTGATTTCTTTCTCGGACGCTTCATTCACACACCCTCATCATCAAACATTGCGGCTATAGAAACAGTGCCTGAATGCGAACCATCTCATGTGAGAACTCTCTGTTCCACCCTTGAGAACATGCAACTCTCTCATCCGATGTCACGCTCATACGAGCCAACTCCAACACATGAAATAAGCAAATCAGACTGAAAAAACTCAAAAATAAGCTCACGCAATAAGTTGTACGAATAAGCAGTCCGAATAAGTTCTCCTAAACAACACTAAATCACTCCTGCAGCTCTGATACCACTTGATAGGTCATGCATTTAGGATCAATAATCAATAGAGTGTGTGTTTAGGTGTAGTGTGTGTGCTTATAGAATTTAGAGAGAGAAAGAGAAAGATAGAAATTAGAGAGAGAAATAGGGAGGAGGAGGATTAGAGAAATAAGATTAGATTGATTAGAGAAGACCTAGAAGATACACCTCACAAATGAGGTGGTGGTGGGGTATTTATACCCAATTACAAGGAAGAGCAAGGAGCTCTTGTTTCTTAGCTTTTTGGCTATTTAGCAGATCTCGTGACTTTATTTAAGTCACGAGCCTATCACCTAACCTATTACACAATATTATTTCTCTTTTTATTATAAGACTTTTATCTCAATAAGATCGTCACTTTTACTTGATAGGTCATGAATTTAGGATCAATAACCAATAGAGTGTGTGTTTATGTGTAGTGTGTGTGCTTATAGAATTTAGAGAGAGAAAGAGAAAGATAAAAATTAGAGAGAGAAAGAGAGAGGAGGAGGATTAGATAAATGAGATTAGATTGATTAGAGAAGACTTAGGAGCCACACCTCACAAATGAGGTGGTGGTGGGGTATTTATACCCAATTACAAGGAAGAGCAAGGAGCTCTTGTTTCTTAGCTTTTTTGCTATTTATTAGGTCTTGTGACTTTATTTAAGTCACGAGCCTATCACCTAACCTATTACACAATATTATTTCTCTTTTTATTACAAGACTTTTATCTCAATAAGATCGTCACTTTTATCATTCCTAACAACATCACTATGCAACACTTTGGGATTTTTCAACTTTCCAATATTTTTCTGAATCTCTCGGCGGTGGATGAATTATAAGACAAGCTGAGATGTTATAACGTTGATATGTTTCTGACCACCGTTGGAATCTTACCGGTGTTTAAGTTATCAGTTAAAGATATCATTTTGAGTGTAACACCCCCATTTTCATCAATGTCAGCGGAAGGGTCATTTGGGGTGCTACGTCATAATATAACAACTCAAGCATAGAAAACGACTCAAAAAGAGACGTTTTTAAATACATTTATCTGAAATAAAAGTTTACATCACAGGTCCCAAATTGTTTCATAATTCATACAACATTTTTGCAAATCATCTTCGAATGACTTTTATTTAATGGGCCTTCAAAACATTTAGGTTTCCATAAGCGACAACCAAATTCTCCATCGCCGAATTACCTTCAAGGACCTGAGATAAAACATGCTAAAACGTCAACAATAATGTTGAGTGAATTCATAAAGTTTATATATATAAACAATAAAATTTCCGAACACAAGTATCATTTCTCAATATTCATCAGGATATAACGATGTGGCCAAACAAAGTTATATCGGGGGATTATTTATAAGTCTCATGACATTGAACGTTACCATCTAATTATGTTGGGGTTCCCAACAAGGTATGCCTACTATACACCCTCGCTATGAGTGCATATTATTCTCTATACAACGCATCCGTTGTGTCATATTCCCGACACTTGACGATAGCCAGTCGTCACGGATTGGAGGTGGCAGCCTCCAAATAGTACTATTTCATGTATAAGCGTCTACCATTTCCCGGTAGTTAACAATTCATGATTTCCGCAGGTCTTTTATCTAGCGAGTTAAGCTAACTTATAATAATAATCGAGGCAACTAGCATACAATCTCCCTTGTGTTCTATTTTAAAAACAAGCATGTTATCTCCCTCGCGGGTTTATAAAACAATTAAAGTGTAAAAATGCGAGGCTATGAACTCACTTAGTGATGTCGGATGAGAATATCGATGAATAAAAACTTCGGAAGTAGGCGCGTCAATCAACCAAGACCTATACAAATTGTAACGGGTCTTAGGTTTCTAGTCGATAAAAATTAACGAAAACTCATAAATTAAATAAGTATATGTATACATGTAGTTTATATGATGATCATGCTCTTGCAACATATTTATTTCACACTTAGAGTTTTCTAGGTTTTTAACTTGTTTTTATTAGCCATTTTACTAGTATTGTCTAAATTAGCTCAAAAAGCCCAATAGGCCCATTAAGCAAGCCCATTAAGTTATTATATTGATATTATTACTCAAAGACCAGGTCCTAGCCCATTAGTAAGGTCCATGTGGATTGGGCCTAAAGCTAAGTCCAATAAGTCCATTTTGTTTCATTGGGCCTAGTGGTCCAATAAGGCCTTATGGCCCATTTAAGCTTATAAATGACCCTTGTTATAAAATTTTGGGTTCTCGAGGTCAGGATACTTTTATTATCAGTATGCTAGCATTTTAAAACTTCCAAGAAGTGGGTCCTACCACCTCGGGTTTTAGTTATAAAAAATCGCTTTACATAATTTATAAACCGTAAATGGTATAATTGATATATTTGTATGCTTGGATTCATAATTAAGTGTACTTTACAGATTCAAAGTCATTTTTATACCTCTTTTAATATTACTTATAGATATGGGTATATTACTACATAATGGTCGAGTTACTAATTAGGACTGAAATTTCACTTTTACCGTTTTTAACGCCATTTTCAAACCGTAAATAATTGGGTGACTATCCAATTGATTCATAATCTACATGATTTTATCTAAGTCCCATAGTTTTCACTTTTTAACCAACTCAGTTCGTAACTATGACTTTTTATCCCATCTTTACAGCAAGGTCAGAATCAACTAGTTTTAGAGTTTTGGTCATATCTCACTCAATATTTACTTTCTAAAGGTGATCCAAATTGCCAAGTGTTCACAAAAGGATTATCTACAACCTAATGTAATCAAATCCAACCTCAAACCTATTGAAAATTACAAAACCTACTGTTCATTACAGCTCATAATTTTTATGATCTTTTCACTTGTTTTAGATGACTATTTTAGCTATAATTAACCTAGATCTATACATGCATGGCCATTTTTATTACTTGATCATCAAATATCATACATGTACATATACATTTGAAAATCAAAATAAAACATAAACAAAACTCATGAGATTTTACCACAATAAAAATGAAGATGATGATCTAATGATCAAAAATATACAAGACTTCAATCTTCAAACTTGATCTTCACCCAAAATAATTTTTGACCACCATTTTCTTTACCCAAATGACTTTATAAAAACCCTTATAATCTCAGCCCCAAAGTGTATATAACCCTTCTTGAAAACCCTTTTAATCACCTCCAAAATACAATAACCATACTAGGAAATCATCCTAAGTAGTCATATTCACTAGTGTGCTCATTATTTGATCTTTAAATTTTTTTGTGGATTTGATGTTTTTGGTGAGTGTTGGTGGCGTCACAAGGTGAAAGGGAGAGAGCAAGATCAGATTTGTGTTGATACAATGGCTTCTTGTGTGTGTTATCTTGGTCATAAATAGCCTTATATGTGTTTAAGAGTGAAAGTGTCAAGTGATAGATTGGATAAAAATATGCCTAAAGTGTCATGAGCACTCATTTAAGAGTAGCCACCATCATTATTGTAGGATTAGTGTTTAGGGTATAAATTTTAAGATAGGTGGGTAGTTTTGAGGCTAACGGGTATTAACATAAAATATAATAAGAGTTTAGGCGGAACCACGAAGTGAAAACGAACAAAGTAAAAATATTTCTACATTAATTGGGATACTTTTCTGGAAATTTAATTTATGTACGGTACAAGATGGATAATAATTATAAACATTGCTCGTAAAGATTTTACGTAAAATACAAAAAATGCGCGTAACACGAAAAAATAAAAACGAATGTAATAAAATTATTTCTATGGCATTTTGAAAATATAAGCGTCGATGCTTAACGTAGAATTCGCCGGTTCTTTGTAAACGTCACGTAAATTACAAATGTAAGCTCTAATTCTCCCGATTAGTCGTGAGTTCATATCTCAACATAAAAATGACAAATATAATTAATACTCGAGAATAAAATAACGACCTGAAATTGACGGTTTGTCACATGTTTGATTTTCACCTTAAGGAATATCACTTGTATGTGTTACTTGCATTGCTAAGGCATTATATATGCTTAGACTAGTCAAAAGAACACCATGAGGGTTTTTAGGAAAAGTTTGGTCAAAATCACTAGCTAAATTTCTAAGTCTAAAGATGTGTACATTGTTCGCTAATAAAGGCTTATGTTTCTATGTCTCCTAAGGAGTGAATTATCCCATGAAATGGTGGAATAAATATCTAGCATAATAA
>BQNB010122981.1:0-20178 GCA_026074375.1 Tanacetum coccineum
GACAGGCGATGGGGCGAGCCCTGAAATGAGTTGTCCAGGGGTCATCATGATAGGCTCGGGTCCTGAACTGATGCGTACAGGAGCCATCTTCTGATGCATCTCATCGAATATGACGTGAATTGTTTCCATTAATCGACGAGTTCTCTTGTTGTAGATTCTATAGCCCTTCCTGCTAGGAGCATACCCAACGAAAATCCCAATGTCAGCTTTGGCTTGAAATTTTCCTAGATTTTCGCTATCATTTGTAGGATAGCACAGAGCACCAAATACTCGGAAGAATGTAAGATCAGGCTTCTTATCATGCACAAGCTCATAAGGGGTTTTGTTATGACGAGTATGAATTAGTGATCGGTTCTGGGTGTAACAAGCAGTGGCTACAGCTTCTGCCCATAGAAACATGGGAGCTTTTGAGAATATCATCATTGTACGTGCTGCTTCCACCAGTGTACGATTACGTCTTTCAACAACTCCATTTTGTTGAGGAGTTCTCGGAACAGACTTTTGATGAAATATGCCAACACCTTCATAGTATTCAGACATAACTTGGTTGACGAATTCCGTTCCGTTATCTGTGCGGATGAATCTGACTGTTTTGTTGAGGCCAACTTGTATTTGCTTAAGAAAGTTGGTGACAAACTCTGGAGTTTCATCCTTTGACCTCAAGAACTTTACCCATGTGAATCTTGAATAGTCATCCACGATGACTAAGATGTATTTCTTTTTGTTAATACTTTGGACTCTCATTGGACCACACAGATCCATGTGAAGGGTATGAAGAACCTCCATATTTGTATTTTCAGATTTTGGCCGATGGGAGAACTTCTTGCTTTTTCCCCAAGTTTAACAGGCTTGAGCAAAGATGATCCTTTCAAACTTCAATCTGGGTAGACCTCTAACAATCTTTTCGAGCAAGATCATATAAACGTCGCCGAAGTTTAATGGTTTACAACGACGATGCCCACAACCATATTTGGACTGGAAGCTTTAGGACAGCAATCATATCGGAGAAGACTTCATCATTTCATCAATTGATATCGTGTACAAATTGTGCCACACTACCTTAAGGATATCTGACCATTAATATTCAAACGACCACAAGCATTTATGCTTTTCGAAGGCCACTTCAAGATCAGAATCACAAAATTGCCCTACAGATAAATAGATTGTGTCCAAGTCCCTCCACTTAGTACACTCTAATATCACACTGTCACCCATAACATAATCACCAAACCCAATTGATTGCTCCTAAGTGATCATTCCCGAATCTACGACACCCCGATGAACTTTTCACGAAAAATCATGAGCTTTGAATGATTCCCCGTCATATGTTTGAGCAGCCTGAGTCCCCAGAACCAAAGCATGACCTGTACGACCTGCAATTGAATACAGTCAAGTTTGGAGATTGGAATTTCGGTTCCCCCAATTTCTGTTGGGGACCTGGTTGGTTAGCATAATAGATAGAACATATTCACAGAAATCTTAGTTAACTGACATATTCCCCAAGGCAAATATCTTTTCTGTGGTCTTCATGTGATACCACATTCAAGTTATTCCTAAGGTGAGTTTCTTCCTGTGGTCTCCATTGAATAAAATATATCCTGCAAATAGTTTTTCCCCGTATGCTTTCCAAACCCGCTGGTCTTTGTACAAACTGTTATCAGACAGTTTGTCTTTTGGTTTCCAGATCTGCTTGGTCTTGTTTAAACTGTTATCAGACAGTTTGCCTTTTGGTTTCCAGATCTGTTTTCTCTTTATTCAAGACAATTCTAACGGTGGGGGGGGTTTTTCATTCACAGAATTCAAGATATTACATAACACATTCCTGACTTGCAAGTTTACACATTTGTTAACACGTTAGCAACACAGATTCAGAATTCAAATTGATTACAACACGCTTAAGCTACAGCTAAATCAACTCGATTCACTTTGTCCAAACTGACTTATTTGTCCTAAAAGGCGTACTTCTACTTCTTCCTTATCTCCTCCTTCTTACAGGCAAGATCTATTTCTCTGTATTGCTTCTATGGCTTTGATCCGCTTGCTTCAGTGGAATCGTTTACTCCTGGTAGAGGGAATCACAGGATATTAGTCTTTTGAGCTCTCTGGTGCACGTTGTGTTTTTGTGTGTTGCTAAGAAAGAAGAGTCCTGGTTATCACTAAACGTAAACTTGCTTTTTCCTATAACAGGGGTAGAGGGAGCCTTTACTCTTTCATTGAAACTTTTTGGGCAAGTGCCAATCACACATTCTAACAATTCCTGATGATAAACTTAGAGTATTGCAAGCATAGTGAATAATTATCCCGTGGTTTAACTACTCTAAGCTTCCTCTACAATATCCCGTATACCGTTTCTCCACTCTCCTTAAGAATGGCTGATAATATTTAAATAAGCACTCCTATAGTTTTTAAGGATGAGGGATGGGTTTAGTCAATGGCAACATGCCAGAGCAAGAACTTTTGGTTTGACATAGTGCACAGTGAAACAAGGCTCTTTGTCTTTGCAATTAACTTTAGACTCACAATCTCATTCAACATGGTATATCCGTTTCCACTTGTGTGAGCACGCATGATCTTAAATGAGAGTCATACAGTTTTCCTTGTAATTGTTGTTTGACCTTTTCTAGTACTACTCTATCGCAATCATTTGTTCAATAAGAGCATGACATCTATACTAATATAAGGCTAGCATTACTTTTTCAATCACAATTAGCGACTAGATCTTTCAAGTGTCTAATCACGTTATCTTTTTCTTGAATCTGATGTTCGAGATTCTTGATCTTAAAGAATGAGTTAAAATCAGGAGCTTCCTGTGATGCTTGTGAATTTTTATTATCAAAACTTTTCTTGAAGATGATTTGTACTTTAATTGGCAAATTTATGGTATTCCCTTTCAAGTTTTGAAATAAGTTTTGACTCATCATGAACTTTAGACATGTCAGCTTCAAGATCTAGACAACGTGATTTTTCCACATCATACAGCAGTTGAGTCGACAAACAATTAACAATCAGATTCTCATTTTCAATGAGAAGGTTTTTCTTTTTTATCAATTTAGCACATTGCTTGTCCTACAAGTATTCTTGTCCACTTCGTTATTCATTTGATCAAAAATTTCTTCCATTTCTTTAACTTCTTTAAAGAGGGCTGTTTAAACTCCAACAAAGTGTTCTTTAAGAGTTTTGAAAAATGGAATAACTTCAGTGAGGTAACATCTTTTCGTTTGCTCAAAACCTCTTTCCCCCTCTGTAATACCTGTTGGGTGATCTAGTTTTTGCAAGTATTGTCAATTCAGTAAAAAAAGTTGTGTGAGTACATAAAGATTAATCCCTCACTTAGACTATTAGTTGAAGAATTCTGGGGACAAGCTTGACAGGAGTATTGGGTGGATACACTGTCAATGCTGAAATTGGTTTTGGAGCTAAGGTCTCAGCCTTTTCCTGTTGTTGTCCATCTATGGACCAAAAATATCTATTCAGGGGTCAGATTTCTTTGGGGAGCAAATGTTGCAAGAAAGTTCTCTTTCGAGTAATCGGGGGGGGGGGGGGGGGGCAATCCCTAACTTTATTGCCACACAAAGAGGGCTTTTGCATATTTCAACAGCATTCAAATCCTAGTATCTCAGCTAACTCACCGCGTATCCTCTGAGCCATGTATGACATTGGGTGTTAATGATTGGTAGTGACAAGTACCTACCATTATACAACGACTGAGCTTGCATTGCACGAATGAACATAACAGGATTTTTTAGCCTATAGCTACCTTGTGCTTTTCATCATAACATGATTTGGTTTACACAACATTTGAACTGTATTGAAACAACAGATCCTGTTTGTATAATCTATCTTTAATCTTATCTTTTAGCTTCTTTAAGTCCAAAAACTTTTCAAGGAATTTGTCTTCTTTTTGTTTAAAATCCTTTTTCAAAAGTGTTACTTCTTCTGTCTTTGACTTATAATGGTCAACTGTATATTGTGCGAAATGAAGTTCAGATTTTAAAAGAATTTCCCTTTCTGTTTCGTCCGTGATGATTATTCTCATTGTTCATCAATTTTTTTGTTCTCTATCAGTTAATTCAAACTTTGCCCGTTTTCATATTCCCCGACCAGTTCCCTTATATCTCGCAAGTTTTCAAAGGTTCACTGATCATTCATTACCATGTTTGGCTTATTCGTTTAATACTACTTTGTACACCCCTAGTTCATGCATTTCATCAAGAATAGACATTAGTCATCCTTTTGTGTAATAGAAGATGCATTATAACATTGGTACAACATTATCTTCGTTGTCTTCCACATACTGATCATACATAATAATATTACAATCAACACTTAAGTCAGCATCAAGGTCAACAACGTAAGTTGGTGTTGTAACATCGTTTTGCATCTCGTGTACTTCAGAAACTTCACCATATGATCTACAAAAGCATCATGACTTGTACCTCAAATGGATTATTCAGTCATTTTAAGGCCCGGCTTATCGTAGATTGTGCTTCAGAGTGAGGTATTGCCATGAACATGGTCTGTGAAGGGGACCCTCATCAACATCAGAGTCGAATGCATCACATTCATCAGCTTCAAAAATATGGTCCACATTGAGTGCCAAATCATTCTCGGGTGAATCATCCACATCATCATCAACGTTGGTAACCTGTTCCCCTGCAAGAAACAACGACTGTTCTTCATCCAGTACTGATCCACTCTCCTGGGCTTGCATTAGTAGCATCTTGTCCTTGAAGTAGTCTGAATCTTGAAGTCGCTTTGGCCTTGGACATTCACGTGCTATGTGCCCTAGTCCGTTACAGTTGTAGCACTTGATGGGTTTCGCTTGACCAGGATTAATCATGCCTCCTCTGTTCTGACCTCCTACATTTCCCGCTACACCATTTCCTCTTGCATTGTTTCTCTGAAATGGTCTTCCTTGATTAGCAGCATTTAGTATTCTTTTCCACGGACATCTGAACAACAACTTTCCCGTCTGAACCATAGTCTTTTATTCTTGCATTAGATCGAACACTAAGTTGATTGTTTAGATGAGAAGATGTGATTTGTACGATTGAAGTGAGGAGGGCAATGTGATTGGATAAGCGTTCAATCAAGTTTTTCTGTTGAAGAACTTCCGAGACCATATGAAAGTTGTCTTCAGTAGATGGTTTCTTATTGACTGGATGGTTGTGTTGGAACTGCTGAACTGATGGCGTCCCCGACACTAGTGCCAAAGGATCATTATTTGGTTGAATGAACCTTTCCATCATGATTCTGTTCTCATTAGCATGCACCTCATGTTGCTTCAAGTAAGCATATAGCTGATCAAAGTTTGACTCTTTCAAACCTCTGTTAAGTTTGACTTCAGTTATGAATCTACTCCACTCAGGTAACATGTTGTTCACAAACTTTGAGTTAAGCTGCATCCTGGGCATGGTCATCTTGATGTTTCTCATGTCCATTGATGAACTTTTAAACCTAACGTAGTATCCTTGAATGGTTTCTCCTTTGTTTTGACAGAAGTGTTCAAATTCATCGTATAACTGAGATTCCCTGTCATCCTTTGTTAACTCAGAACCTTCCAGAATCATCTTCACGTTTTCCCAAATGTCTTTGGCGTCAGTATAGTGATTGATGAGTGATGGTTACACGAATGTCAGCTTTATACCTTTCCTTTTCTTCAGCTGAAAGGTCGTTAAGGACTCTAGCACGTACTGGACCTTGTTGAACTGCACCCTCAGTTCCTCCAGTAATAACATCTGAGACCGTTCCCATATGAAATGGTCCTTCTTTAATGGACTTCATAATGTTCTCTCCATTATCCTTTCCTAGACAGTACAACGTATACATTTTTGGTTGCCAAGATTCAAAGTCTGTTCTATCAAGCATTGGTGGGCGCGTATCAGAACCGGCACACTGGATGTCTTCTTGCATACTAGACATCTTGTATTATTATGATATGATATGTTTTGATCGATCAATGATTAGTGAGTGTACGTTAAAAGTGGCGAGGTTAACGTATTCATAATTTGTATTAGTGATATTAAAATTCCGAGTTTGAATAGTCACATATCTAGGGAGACAGAAGCTCACTCCCGCCAAAGGCTACCAAACCGCTGCAAGAAAATAAGGCAACTCGCTGGTGGAATTTTAAGACAACTCGCCGAACACAACTCGCTGCCAAGCAACCCGCCGCGAAGAGATAAGACAACTCGCCGGAGGAATGTTAAGGCAACTCGCCGAAGTCAACTCGCTGCCAAGCAACCCGCCGCGAAGAATATTTTAATCAAACCGCCGTAGAGTTTTCAAACCGCCAGAGTTTCCTTAAGAAATTTGCTATTTAAATATTCAACCCGCTGATACCAAGTTCAAGACTGCTGGGAAGCATACCGTCTGTGTAGTAACAGACTCGCCTCTTTGAGCAACTCGCCGCTTTTCAAACCGCTGGTACCAACCTCGCTGCTATAACAACTCGCCTCTTTGAGCCAACTCGCCACCTAAGCAACCCGCCGTGTTCAGAGGTCAAATGTATTGTAGGCTTTTGTGATCGGTGTATACCGTACATTTAGTGCCGTACAAATAATGTCTCCATAGTCGAAGAGCAAAAACCACCGCTCCCAATTCCAAGTCATGGGTCGTATAATTTTCTTCATTCTTTCTAAGTTGCCTAGAGGCGTACGCAATCACCTTTTCTCGCTGCATCAACACAGCTCCAAATCCTTTAAGGGATGCATCACAATACACAACAAAGTCTTCGCTTCCTTCGGGTAGTGATAATATTGGCGCACTACACAATTTCAGCTTCAATGTTTGAAATGCCTCCTCTTCGTCGTCGCCCCACACATACGGCTTATTTTTCTGAGTGAGTTTAGTTAATGGTTTGGATATTAGAGAAAACTCCTTAATAAACCTTCGATAATAACCTGCCAAACCCAAAAATTGTCGCACTTCCGTTGGTGTAGTCGGTGCAGCCCAATTTTTAATGGCTTCGATCTTTGCAGGATCAACATGAACTCCACTACTATCAATCACATGGCCAAGGAATTGCACGGAATCAAGCCAAAAATCACACTTCGAAAACTTGGCGTACAACTTTTCGCTCCTTAGCAAATTTAAGATAGTCTTCAAATGTTTACCATGTTCTTCTTTATTTTTGGAGTAGATCAGAATGTCATCAATGAATACGATTACGAACTTATCAAGATACGGCTTGCACACGCGATTCATCAAATCCATGAATACTGCAGGTGCATTAGTCAGTCCAAAAGGCATTACCTGAAACTCATAATGTCCATAACGAGTTCTAAACGCTGTAATTGGAATGTCTTCCTCGCGTATGCGAAGTTGATGATAACCAGACCGTAAATCAATCTTCGAATAAACACTAGAACCTTGTAGCTGATCAAATAAGTCATCAATCCTCGGTAACGGATATCGATTCTTGATCGTCAATTTGTTCAGTTCGGTAATCAATGCACCTTCGAAACAATCCATCCTTCTTCTTCACGAACAATACCGGAGCTCCCCTCGGTGACGAGCTCAGTCGAATAAAACCTTTCTCCAACAACCCTTGCAGTTGCTTGGACAACTCCTTCATTTCAGATGGTGCTAAGCGATATGGCGCACGCGCCACAGGTGCAGCACCAGGAATAAGATCAATACGAAATTCAACTTGTCTGGGTGGAGGAAGTCCAGGTAATTCATCGGGAAATACCTCAGGAAAATCTCGGATGACAGGAACATCTTCTAATAGTTTCTCCTTCGATTCTTGTTCATTTTACTTGAGACTAAGAAATAGCTCACGAACCCTGTTCTCGATATATCTTTTGAGCCTTAATTCAAGAAACGATCTCAAAATCGAGAATTATTTCTAAATCGCTATCGATAACCAAGCGCCACTTAACCTTCTAGGGGAATCCTAACCTTTTTCTCTCCACATAAAATAGCAGCATCATGTCTTGATAACCAATCCATCCCAATAATGATATCAAAACTTCCCAGTTCTATTACCATCAAATCAATTGGAAAAGAATGGTTTAAAAGGTTAAGTGTACACCCTATTAATACATTATTGGTACTTACTAACATTCCCGTCAGCCAATTCGACTTCAATAGCTTAGTGTCTAACTATAACGCGTTTAATATAATAAGTTACTAAAATTTGTAATTACAAAACTTTTATTCGGCACCCAATTAAAATAAAGGTAAAACATTAGCATATCGGTTGTTAAGTAAGAACGTACCAGTAACGACTTTCGGATCTTGTTGAGCATCCACAACTCCTAACTTGTAAACAGCTCCATGATTATTTCCACCCACCTTGTCTTTCTCAATGTAGGCAATCCCATCTTTAGGTGACCCTTTTTCGTTGCAATTGAAACAAGTCACATCTTTCTTGTCGGGGCACCTACAAGCAGCAGTCTTGTGCCCTAACTTACCACACTTACCGCACTTCCAACAATCCTCATTATGCTTCTTGTTCTTGCATTTCGGACAAACCTCATTGTCATTTGGTACATCATTGGTCATGGCTCCAGCATTAGCCCTTCTTTGGTTTTGTCGGCGGTTGTAGTCGCGTCGGTTGTCACCACGACCACCACGATCTCCTTCACCCTTTCTCTTTTCACCTTCATGAACCTCATCATTTTTATCTTGGATTATTAGTCAAAAAATCTGTCCTAAGACTGATAAGCCCATACGACAGCAGATCAATAGTAGCTGGATGCACGAGTCACATCACCTACTATGTTCTTCGATAATCCACGAATGTATTGCTCCACCTTCACCTGCTCAGGCTCTACCATTCTGGGACACAACAGGGCCAGTTCATGGAATCGGTTTGTATACCCATCAATATCAGTCCCTTTTAATTTCAAATTGTACAATTCTTGCTCCAGTCTTTGCAACACACTTCGAGGACAAAACTCCTCGGATCATCTACTTCCTTACTTCAGCCCATGGAAAAAAAAGACCATTTGCAGCATCAATACCCCATGGAACAGATTCTTCCATTCACCCAAGTCAACGCACACTGAGTGGTAGCGGATGCAATTTCACCTTATCCATTTCTCGACAGTCGACTATTCGAATAACAGACAGAATCCAAGTTCTCAACTACTGACATAAACCCACGACACCTCAGTGCCTTTAAAGTGTATGGGTTAACTTCATGAAGGGCATGTAAAGTAAACCAGAGTAACTTTGGCTTCTAACTAGGTCCCGCACCACAATATCTCAGCATCATCGGCTCCACCAGCGCCACCGCTCTAGCACCAAACCGGGCTCCAGCACCATCGGCTCCAGCAAAAACCACCGCTCCAGCACCCAACCGGCTCTACGATTTCATATTTGCCATAACATTCATTCATGGATGTGTAACTGGTCATTAATAATCCCGCGCATAAACGAGCCTCAACTTAGGTTTTTTGGCGCATGATCTGTTACAAACATAATTCAAATCATAAATGAGTATTCATTCAATGATGTATTAAGCAAAAGGACCTATTATCGAAGAAACAATAAAGAAAGGTAACAACGAACACAACATAGAATAGAACCAAAAGATAGTCATTATCATTATATCACGCAACAAGTTATAAGTTGCATTGTCTACATTACATGTCACCATCTAATGTATACAACTCCAAAAGACAAGTCCCTACTAACTTACATCGCAGTTTAGTTAGTGATTTACAAAAGATACTACAAATGATAAACTAATCTACTAAGAGTCACTAGGTGGTCCCCGTGGCTCAGAAGGTCCATCATCCCTGTCCGACTTCTTTGACTTCTTCCTCGGACGTCCATCATCTTCCTCATCAGAGGGCGGCTTAGGAACCGCTCCCTTAAGAACCATCTCCCAATAAAACCTCCTGTTCCAACCAATGGACTCATGCAACCTCCGCTCCGCACTAGCACAATCCATGCGAGCAATCACTAACTGCATCTCCGTATCCTCCAACTTCTTCTTCAAAGTTGCATTTTCCCTACTCTCAAGAATCTTCAACCTCTCAACCACATTACTCAAAGTCTTTTCAACATTACCCAAGTCATGATCAAGTATCTTTCTTTCCTTCTCACCTATCTTAATCTTCGAGTCCAAAAGAGCAGTCTCAGTACGGTTGGTACCTACCTCGGCCTCAATAAGTCTAGCTCGAGTACGGGTAGCCTCCAAGTCACGCCTCAATGCCCAAGGTTCCAATCCACCAACATAGGATGAGTCACGAGCAGAAGATGACTCTCCTACCTCATATAAGCCCCTCAGAAAGTCACGAATAGCATAAGGCTTTTGGGTAGAAATCCTAAACAGACCTCGGTGGCAAACATCAACCTCGTGCAACATCAACCTTAGGTGCAAACCTCAATCTCCTCGTACCTCTGACTCAGCATCAATGACCCAGCATTAGGCGGTCTCAGAATCCCAGAAGACTCATCACTAGTAGGCGGTTTTGTGTCACCCTCCCCTCATAAGCATGATCAACTCTGCCTCTTTATCGACCTCAATCTCAACATCCTCATCCTCGATATCCTCATCATTAACATTTTCATTCATCTCATCATCCTCCTCTAACCAACCATTCATATTACCGGGCTGTGGGTTAGGATGTTGGGCAAACTAATCCCCATGCCCATTATTTAGTTCTGGTTCTTCTTCGGGTTCTTTCTCAAAAGTACTTCTTCAGTTCTTCTTTTGACCACCTCAATATAATTCTATCTAACTCCTCATCATCGGGAAGTGCACCATTCCTTGGATTTTTATTTCAATTGGGGGGCCCCCATCGCCCAACGTGGTTCGGCTCGGGAATAACTGGGTTCACTTCGGGAATAGCTTCGTTCGACTCATTAGGGGAGTTAGGGTTCTCCATGACAATCTGCGTCGTATAAATATCTCGTATTAGTATTAAATAATTACATAATTAATATTTAATAAATTTACAACATATAAATAAAATCATATATATAAAATCAAAATAAAACTCTCAATCCAGTCTTGTCGTAATTCTGAGAGTCTTCTTGCCAACCGGTAATATAAAAGATTTTAAAAAAATCTTTTGTCATTTTCTTCCTTGAAAAAACTTTGTTGCTCTATAATTTTAAAAGTTCTAGATACCAATCTGGAACACCATCAATTCAGCTCGGATCAGGGAAGGTCCAATAAGGAGTTTACGTCGTAGCACAATAACTCAAATCATAGAAAAACAGACTCAAAAAAAGAGGCCATTTTGAGGAAATTATCATTCCTTTGAATAAAAAAAGTTTACATCACGGTCCCAATAAGTTAACAACATCAGAAACGTTTACAAAAACATTTTCAAAATGAATAATTATTTAGTTGGGCCTTCATATCTCCATCAACTGAATTACCTTCAAGGACCTAGATAAAACATTGCTAAAAGTCAACAATAATGTTGAGTGAATCCATAGAGTTTATATATATAAACAATAAAAATAATTTCCGAACACAAGTATTATTTTTCAATATTCATTGGGATCTAACGATGTGGCCATACAAAGTTATATCGGAGGATTATTATAAGCCTCATGACATCGAACCTTACCATATATTCCATATATTGCCCACTATACGACAACACCCTAGCTATGAGTGTATCTATTCTCTATACAATGCATCCATTGTGTCATTTTTCCGACACAATAAGATAGCTAGGCGTTCCAACGGATCGAGGTGGTAGCCTCCAAATAGTACTATTTCATGTATAAGCGTATGCCTTTTTCCTGGCAATTAACAATTCATGATTTCCGCGGGTCTTTTATCTAGCGAGTTAAGCTAACTTATAATAATCAAGGCTATTAGCATACATTCGGGTCCCTTGTGTTCTATTTTAAAAACAAGCATGTTATCTCCCTCGCGGGTTTCTAAAACAATTAAAGTGTAAAAATGCAGGCTTAGGACTCACTTGATAGCGTATCGGAAGAAAGGAAACTGGCGATAGACGAACTTGACGTCGACACGTAATCACCCAGAAACCTATACAAAATTGTAAATGGTCATAGGTTTTTTATATCGGTAAAAATTAATAATGACTCCAAAATAGACAAGTATGTATATAAAGGTATATGATCAAGTTTATAATTGGGTAAGTTAAATCACACTTCAAGTTTTTTTCTAAGTAAAAGAGTGATGTCAGTTTTACTAGTTTTATTAATTGCTAAATTTTACTAGTTTTAACCCAATTGGTCCAAAAAGCCCAATAGGCCCAATTATAAGCCCATTAAGTAATTTGGTCCATGACCAGGCCTTAGTCCAAATATTAGGCCCAAGTGGGTTGGACCCAATGCTAAGCCCAATAGGTCTTATAAATATAATTAGTGTATTTGGGCCTAGTGGCCCATTTAAGTCTTATGGCTTATTTTAAGTTTATGTGTATATCTTATATAAATTTTTTGGGTTTTCGATGTCGGGTTAAGTTTATTATCAGTAGGTTCATCATACAAAAATTCCCAAAAGTGGGTCCTACCACCTCGGGTTTTAGTCGCAAAAACGCTTTACAATTTTTAGTATGGATATAGACGTAAAAAGTTTTATATATGTTTATGTTTACAAAAATAGTTGTATCTCTTAAACCATAAATAATATACTTATAAAATTTATATTTCTAGTTTCATTTTTAAGTGTACATTATAAATTATAAGTCATTTTTATACTTATTTTAAGTAAATATATAATTAAGGTCACTTCATTATACAAAGGTCAAGTTGGCATTTTTGGCTGAAAATTCACTTTCACCATTTTTGATGTCATTTTTCAACCATAATGAATTGTTGATCATCCAAATGTACAGATCCCTACATATTTTATCTATGGTCTCATAGTTATAGTTTTTAAACCAGACTCAGTACGAAAACATGACTTTTTATACGTTCCTTTCCACAAGGTCAGATTTGATTACTTTGGTAAAATGGACATAACTCACTTCATTTTAACTTTACCATTGCATTGCCAATTATACATACATCCACAGAAGCATTGCTTTAACCACTTTTAACAAGCAATATCACCCATTTTGCCTTTAAATAGATTTTGTTGATAATCCGATCAAACACCGGTTGAGTTAAGAAGTTTTTTGATTTTGAGCCCGTAGTGGCCCGTGACAGAAGGATATGAAGTGCTTAATGATGTGAATCTTTGATTCTGGGGAAGGTGAAAATGTTTGATTCCTCTAAATGTTGAAGAGGAAGAATACCTTCACATTTACTATTCGATAATTTTTTTTACCATTTGTCACCCCTAATCCCAGAGGTTTTAACCCGCATCATACTCCACGGAGGAGTGAAGATAAAAAGTATTTAAACCGGGTATTTTTTTGATAATGATGCATTTAGGACAAGAGATCAAAAGATTAGCTCCATCTAAAGCCTTTTGACTCATGATGTTTTTGACCCTCTCCACCCCCCCCCTTAATGAACTTTCATGTTACCAAAGCATTTTCTGGGTTCACATTTTCAATCTTGAAAATCTTTTCTAAAAAGTTTTTTGAACCCGGAATCAAAAATGCTACGGTTTTAATTCTTTCATTCTTGGGGGGGAGTTTGGGAAAGGTTTTCACCTCTTAGATTTTCTTCACCATTGCTATTACCCACCATGAAAAACTAGTTTGGGGAAAGAGTCAAGCGAAGGGGACTCTATAATAAACAAGCGCTTCGTGGGAGGCACCCCATGCTTATCCTTTTATTTTCATTTTCTTTCTATTTTCTTTGCTTCCCCAAGGACAAATTAATTCGGGGGCGAGTATAGCTTGTACTCGGTTAACAAAAACTAAGCCGTTTTAGAGATATTTTTGAGCTAACAATGTAAAAGAAGAGAGGAAGCTTGTTCTTTTTCGTCTCTTGTTGGTTGTTTGTGATTTTTGTCTAGGTTTTCCGGATTTTGGAAGCTTCATGGTTCAAATATTGTGGAAGGACAAAGCAATTCCTACAATTTCCATTGATGGTCTCCAATCTTCTCTTCATAAATAAGGAAATCTTATCCTTGTTCTTTATCGAACTAACATCTATTCTTTTGGCATGACCATAGAATTTTTGTTAAAGATTCCTTTTGACCCTTATGGATAAACTTGTAGACAAAGTTTCATTTTAGTTTGGGGAAGGATATCTTCGATATTGACTTGCACTTCACGCAACCTTGTTTGAATCTTTTTGAATTACCTTTTTGAGAAAAAGTGAAAAATTTTAAATTTTTGCTTACAAGAAAAGCTCAAAAGAAGCTTAAGTTTGGAAAAAACACCACTTTTTGGTAGTCCGTTGGTGAGAAATAGGAGTTAATTTTGACTTGACCGGGTGAAAAATGCCCTAGCTAGTTCTTTAACCTACCTTTTGTGGGGCCAAGCTTTCACAAATCCTATTGCTTTGGATTTAAAATGTGAAGAAACAAGAAATGATGTATTTAAATATAGTGTAATTTTTGTTTAAGCAAGTTATTTGAAAACCTAAAGCTTATATGAATGATTTTGTGTCTTTGTAACTCCCACAAGCTCTTAACACACTAATCATACTGTGGCTCTTTTTAATTTAGCTAAGTCAAAAAAAAAAACCAAAAAAACAAACCAATTGTCTTTAGAAAAAGTCTTACATTTTGAAAAAGAATTCATTTTAATATGTAAGTAAGATTTTTGGTTTCAAATTTATAAGTTGATTTTCTAAAATGAAAATTTTCCATTCATCAAAAAGATAATTATAAAAAGAATGCCAATGAAGCATTTCTAATGCAAAAGCATTATTTTTCATGCCAATGAAGCATTCGAAAAAATATAATAATAAAAGTTATATGTAGTTTTAATCGTTGGCGTATCCATGATGAGAGAAAGGCTCGGATGGGGTCGCAACTAAGGATTAAAACTATATACGTGGAATCAAGGTTCGTAGGCATTCATCACTAGGGAGCGCGGCCTAGGTGATGATTAGCAACTAAGACTTTGGATTCTAGCTTTGTTAGTAAAATGCGTTTCGCGATAACCCCACAAACGTTAGCAAGCGGAGTGGCTGGGTTCGAACTAAGAACACCGTTGTTTGTTGCATATCCTATTTGGGGTAAAAAGGCCTAAGTAGGGGTTTCAACTAAGAACAACATTCCTATTGCAATGAAAAAATATTAATAATTTATAGTATATGAAAAATAACAAAAGAATGGTTAAAAATTTCATTTTTCTCAAATCAATTATAAGTTTGTTCCGAATCTCTTTTAGCTTTGAGTCGAGGTTTATCTATGTTATTAACATTTGAGCTCACAAGGCTTATCTGTAAAGCTTAGATGAATTTTAACTATGAAGATAAATTGATCTATGGTTGAGTTAAAAAGAGTGCACACATCTTAATCATTAATTTATCCTGGTGCTGAAAAGTTCCACGAAGATATAAGTATAAGACAGCTTAATCATTGTGGCATATATATTTGACATGATCTTGTTATATAGCTTGTTATCTAGTGAAAGTCAAGATGACGAAATTTCTCATTTGTCTCTATTAATCAGAGTAGCCTATTTTCAATGAGCCAAAAGTATGCAAACTTGCAATGATAGCCATTAATGTGTTCCAAGAGATAAAATATTGATAAAGCGAGAGTTGTTTAAAAAGGTGGATTCATAAAAGGGTTTTAACAAGGCATTTTGGAAACTTGCTAATTACAAAGTGTAACGACTTGATAACATTGCGTGAGGGACACGGCCAATCCTTTAGTTTGGGGAATTTTGATATTTGCTTAATTGTATATGTAAATTACCCGGGATTTTGCCAAATAAAAGCCATAAAAATGCCAAAAGAATAGAAAAAGTGTGCTTTTGTGTCCAATTGTGCAGGAAAGGATTAAAAAGACAAAAAGAAGCAAAAACAGTCAAAAACCGACAAGAAACGGGAAAAAGACAAAGACAAGAGTAAGAGTGAAGAATCAGCCAAAGATCACAGCCGGATCAGCCCGACACAGCAAGAAATGAAGTCAAGAGCCAAAATAAAGTTAAAAGGACCAAAGTTGACAAGTGTTCAAAGATTAGAGGCTTCTTGGAAGTTTTGAAGTCAAAGGGCTTTATTTGCCAAATGAAGAAAGTTGATTATTAAAGAAGGAATAAAAGTAAACAAACACAAGGACTTATTCTGCCAATATCAAACTTTATTTTACACTACACTTAGAGATATGAAAGACAAGGACGAGTATTGCCAACACTCCAAACATTTAAACAGAACACCGCGTTTGTTGTAACCGCCTAACCACCAAAACCGTTTTTCCCGCCAAAACTTTACACAACCCAACTTCGATTTTTCCCATCCCCCGCTCCTCTATAAAACCCAAGCTCGTTCATAAGCCCTCCCCAATCACAAACAACCACGTGTAAACATCTCATTGGCCAGGACACCTCACTTCTATGATCAAACGGCCACAATCAACTCATAAAAGATCAACGGCTGAGATTTAAAGGATTTTTCTAGAATTCTTTCCCTCTCACCCTCAATTCTCTATAAATAGCAGTCACAAGTCTCATTTGTTGTGGTTGTTTTTTGTTTTAAAAATTTCTCTTTGTAATTTCTCGAATTTTAAGCACTTCTCTTTCACTTAAAGCAAATAAGCTTTTAAGTTCTTGTAATCTACTCTTCTAAGCTTGTATTTCTTCAATTGTTTAATACAACTCAGTTTACAAGTGTTTTTGAAGCTTGATTTCATTTTTAAGCAAATTTCATTCAATAAGCTCCTAATAAGCTCATTCGAGCTTATTACTATTCACAAGCTCAATTTTAGTTAAAAAATTTTGTATCTAGTGAGATTCATTACTCAATCCTCTCAACTTACTCAAAAGTCTGATTACCTATAGTGATTTGATCATTTTCAAGCACAAGGAGATAAAGCTTCATACACCCTTTTTTATTAGAGCTTAAAAAGAGCTTAAGGTTTAGAGGCTTTGAAGCCAATAAGAAACATTTAAACTTCTACTCATGGCTAGATTGAATGTGAAGATTCTACAAATCTCAGGTTTTAATGTACTATATGATTTTTTAATTTAAGCAAATTCATTAGCTTATTTTTTTATATCCAAAAAAGGCTTATTTTTCTTTCAAGTTTGTCTGAATTCTATTCAATTATGTTTATTTAGGCTTAATCCCTAGCTGTTTTCAGTTTTGATTAGATAAAATTTGAGAAATCTAAGTTTTCTTTTAATTCTGTCATTTTTAGTATCATAAGCTAGGTGAGGAACTAGTCTAAATTCCTTAATAAGCTGTGGATTTTAGTTATTAAATAGCTCAAGTAAGTCAATCTAAATAAAAGTAGATAAAAAGTTCCAGCTATTTCAGTTTTAAAATAGAATTTAAGCTCACTTTAGGTTTGGACAGTTTCATTAAGGTGTGTTTGGTATAAGCTTAAATTGACTCCTAAAGTCAAACTTAGCCTGTCAAACTCTTTCCTCTAGTTGTATTTAGCAATTTCACTGAGTTTAGGTTAGTTTTTAAAAAAAGTTAGTTAGTCAGATTTAAAAGTTTAAGTGCTAAAATACTACCTAGCACCAGGGCAGTTTAGAGAATTAGTTGCTTTTTAGATTTAAGAAACTATGTCACTTTAGAGGTCACATTGTGATTATTTGCATTTGAACACATGTAATGAGCTAGTTATGAGTTTCTAGAGTAATCCCTTAGCCTGCACTAGGTACTTTGCACATTGCATCAGCAAACAACAGCAGTACAAACTGTTGTTGCTTAATTCACCTTTTGATTTCTTATCTCTAATTTGAAATTTGTAAAATCCTTTTACTAAGTTGATGTGTTAGATAGTAGTAAAGCTTAAATCCAAAATTTCAGAATCTAGAGTTTAGAAATAAGCTTTCTAGCTTATTTGAAAAAAGCTAAAAAACTGTTTCACTATAAACTTGCACTTTTTCATTCTCATTTTCTTCCTAAATTTGTTAAATATAGGGTAATTTTAGTGTAAAACCTTTTCATACACATCTTAAACTAGAATAAGCTTCTTTTAGTTTTAATTTTCATCAAGTAATAAGCTCTTAATAAGCCAAAATCCAAAAAGCTTGTCAAAGTGCTACTTTCTGTAACAGAGATCTTACAGCTTAATTTCTAGCTTATTCTGTGATTAAAAGTGCAAAGTGTCTTTATTAAAGTTGTTAGGAATAAGCTCCTCAGCAACTTTGTAGTTTTGAGTTTTGGCTGAAAAGCACTTTTTCAATAAGCAAAAATAAGCTAAATTCGTAGGGTCTATTTCGTATATAGTTGATAGTTAAAGGTTACCCGTTTTCTCTATTGTATAATATATTTTAGAAGTTTGCCCGCCATACCCTGTTGTTTTTCATTTTTTTCAAAATTCAAACCTACCTGTCCCTTTTTCTTAGAATAATAAATAATTTAATTTAATATTTTCATTTTAGTTTATAAAAATTAGGTTAAGGTTTAATAAATCAAAATAGTGTTTCAATTGTTTGGATAAAAATTAGGTCTTTTCCCTATCCTTATTGATTTCTGCACCATTTAGCCTATTAAAATCATTTCTTTATTTTCCATTTGATTGTATTTCTAGGAAATTAAAAATAGACTTTAGTGATTTAACCTTTTTCTTATAAAAATCAAATAAAATAGAAAATAAGTATGAAAAATTTGATTCTTTTTGCCATAATCTTTTCATTTTAAATTTGTGATTTTTAGGTGTAGAATTTGTTAAAAGTCGTGCTTTAGATTTTAAATTTCAGTTTTAGCTCGCGTTTTTACGTATTGTGCATTTAAAATTTCGTGTTATTCCATTGTTTTTAGTTTGTGCTATTAAATTTTGTAGTGTAATCAACAATTCAAAAATCCTTTACTATTCTAAACTCGAATCCGAATTATTCCTAAATTCTCAATTCACGATTTCGTTGGGACACGACCCGAGGAAAAGTACTTCCCGGATAAAAATATACAAATTGTGTTTTCTCTTGTGAGATTTTTACCTTATATTTCTCTTGGTTGAGAAGTATTTTGGAAAGAATTCTTACGAGATTAATAATACTATACGTATATAAATTTGACTACACCAAATTTTGGCGCCGTTGCCGGGGAAGTCGTGAACGATTGTTGAAGAATATTCGTTGAAGTAGAGTTTTTGAAAGAACCTTCCTTGAAGTTTTATTTTGCTATTTTTCTATAAAAATATAAAAAGTTCATTAATTCGATTCCTATCGAATTAAGAAAAAAAAAAATATAATAAACATTTGGATACTAGCTATCCATCTTAAACCATTCCAATTAACAACAAAACAAATCGTGAAGTACTTGCGAGGTACGACGGACCTTTAAGTTTACAAACTATAAGGTGAGTTTAAGGGAAAGTGATAGCTATTCTCTAAGCAGTCATTGCGGCTCGCTAAGCTTTTCCGCTCACTTGTGCGTATTCTTAGAGACTTATCGTGAAGCTTGTAAAGAACGATTACCAAAAATATTTTTGTTTTCATTCTTATTAAAAACTAAAAATTGTAATTCTCCCCAAAAATAATCTTCTTAATCTCAAATTCTACTTTCTCTTATTTTTACTAGTGCATGCGCACTCGCTCCTCCTTGGAATATACGATTCCAAGAAGATGTAATAGTCGACGATCTCGACACCGACAAGAGGCAATCCCTCTCAATTTGGATCCGATTCCAATGGCCGACGACCGACCTATGGCCGAGCAACTCCAAGCTCCCACCGGGGGGTTTGAAAGTGCTATAGTTGTACCAATAATTAATGCTCAAAACTTTGAACTTAAATCCTCCCTCATTAATTTGGTTCAAAACCGAATTTTTCGAGGAGGTAATGATGAGGAGCCTCATGCTCACATTCGTCATTTCGAGAGCATTACAAACAATCAAAGGTACCCGGATGTACCTAACACCACCATCAAACTTCTTCTCTTTCCATTTTCTCTTGACGGGGTTGCCAAAACGTGGCTAGATAAAGAACCCCCGAATTCTATTCTTACATAGGATGACTTAGTTTCTAAGTTCATCAACTTTTTCTTTCCACCTTCTAAGACCACCAATCTTCGGAACGAAATTACGAATTTTCATCAAATTGCTCAAGAATCTTTCTCCGAAGCTTGGGAGCGTTTCAAGGAACTTCTAAGGAAGTGTCCTCACCATGGTTTTTCACTCATGCACCAATTTGAGTTCATATTCAAGCAACAAAGAGTAAATAAGCTCAAATTCAGCTTATTGTGATTTTTAAGGTTTAGAGGCTTGTGG
>BQNB010122982.1:0-20178 GCA_026074375.1 Tanacetum coccineum
AAAAACGATATTTATATTTAATGATCTTCATGTTTTCATATTAACAAATATAATGTCATACTATGTATAAGTTTACGTAAACAAGTTATTTAGTCAAAAGTTTACTTCCAACGACAAATCACTTAAGGTACGAATATGGCATTATTAAACATTATTAAACATAGTTAATGATCAAAGAATAAACATTTTCTAATCAAATGATTTAAATTAACACATGATTAATCATAACCTAGTTATATTAATCATGTAAGACAAAATAAGATTAACCATAAATGGAAATAATCTTCCCAAATCTAGAAGATCTTGATAAGAAATATTTTGTTCTAGAATAATCTAATAAACTAGTTTTATTAAGTACAAAACAATATTTTGTATAGATTTGGGGTTAATCATAAAATGACAAATGTTGTCCTAGCTCTCCCAACGGATCCACCTAAAACACTAGACGGATCCAGCTACGGCGGATCCCGTGGGTCGCGGCTCACAGCTGTCTGGGACAGCATTTGAATTTCAAAGGCTTGCCTATAAATAGCAACCTTAAGCTTTCATTTTAAATAACTCTTGACAAATATTTTTCACATACATCTTTTATCTCTTATAGTCTTTGATCATTATACTTATTACATAATCTATTACAAGTGATCAACTTATTCCACTCTGAGTGATGTCCCAAATCATAACTAAATCCAAAATCTCTTACAAATTTCAAATGCCCATGGAGGGGTCCAAATCCAAACTTAATCTAAAGCTTCCAAATACAAATAGCCAACCAAATAAACAAGCAAGGCTTCACACGAATAATCCACACGGGATGCTCCTAAGCCTGCTACCACATAACACCAACTATTCATTTTTCACTTCACCTAAAAATGATACTCGAAAACGTCAACAATAATGTTGGTGAGCTCGTAGGTTTAACCTAAAACCGAATAGTTGTGCCAATAACTCAAAACAGGGACAAATAGTGCAAATTGACAAGTGAATATATGATAGAAAGCACCCATGACTTTAGTATCCACCCCTCGGCTAATCATGTAAAACTCGAGCCGTAGCTATACCCACCAAGTCTGAACCACTCCTAGCAATCACCGCCGCTAGTTCCGGTAGCAAAATGCACTTTAATGGTGCACCTAAAGGAAAGGCCTATACCAGTTGGAGCACATATTAGGGCAGGACCTCACACATACTAGGGTAGGCGTACCCAGCCGATCCAATAATCACATAACAACAACATAAGGGTATGCGGACCCTCCGATCTCAATAATTCACACAAATCCTAGGTAGTGTGTACCCCATCATCCGATCTAATAATCACAACGAAAAACAGGGGAATAGGTGTAGTCGTACCCCTCCTATCCAATAATCATGGCAACACAAATATCACAAGCAATCACATAAAGCACGATATGCTTGTCCCAAAAACAAAACCACAATTCGCACAGTCAAATTGTCAAAACAGGTTCAAAACACATTTTGAGTAACATTATTCCCTCAACGCAAATAGACATTAAAAAAATGGGGCTATGAGAACTCACCTCAAGCAGGATCTTAAGCTACCAAATTCAATCACACAAGCAAATGCAACGACGTCCCCAGCGACCTATTGCAATTAATGTCCTTATTAAATCATTTATTTTCCTAAACAGTTTTCCACGTTTGAGTCATACCGAGGCTAGATGCGTTGTAACAATTACCCATAAACAATTTAAGCGGATGTGAAGGTTGACACCCATCCTCCCAAAATATCATAATTCAATTGCTGATAATCCAACATACATACCTATATACTATTTGTTAACAAAAGAAGAATAGATAAGTAATATAGCAGATATTTTTATACTAAAAAAATTATTCAATATATCTCGATAAGTCCATTCGGTACCTTTAGTTCCCAATAAAATAATCATAATATGGTTGAAATGAAACGTTTACTCATAATAAGCATATTAGAGAAGTTTCGGGAAATTATATTTTTCATCTTTTAGTGATTTTATTAAATAAATAAAATAATAAAACAATATTTTATTATCTAAAACCAAAAATCATGTTCTTAAGTAAAACTTTCTAAGTATAAACTTTTTACGAAATTTCGACATGACCCGTACGTTTATATAACGTTTTCCAAGGTTTCAAACCTTAATTTCAACACTTTTCACCATTTTGACACTTTTTTGACAAAATCCAAAAATCTCAATCTTTAACTTTTACTAAAATGTTTTTCCCAAAATAACGTTTAATATCACTTCGTAAATACATTTCACTTTTAAAGGTCCGTCAAAAACTCTTAAAACGATTTAATATCGCTTATTGGGCTTTAAGGCCCAACAAGGGTCCAATAAGGTATTTATATGTCCAAAATAATATTTAAGCCCAAAACTAGGGTTCATTTATTTACATAATTGCTTAAACTAATAAGTAGTAAATTATCCCGGACCGTCATTATAAGCCAACAAATAAGGCCACCACAAGCTGAATTTTGTGCTTATTGGTGCGCGCGGCCCAAAGGCACCAAAACTAGTCCAAAGACTTTAAAAATATATAGCTTTAAGAACGGCGTGGGACGTAAAGTATTATGTGGGGTATAACGGCACGCGGAGGGGGATGGGGGGGGAGGAGATCTGGTGGGGGCGGAGGCGGGAAACGGGGAAGTGGGGTGGGTTCTCGGCGGGGTTGGGGTTGGGGAGCGTGGGGGGGAGGGGGGCGTGTGGTTGTATGTTCGTGAGAAAATTATGGGGGGGGGATTTAAGTGCGAGTCTCTTGGGTTCTTCTAGTGGTTACTTAACTCTCTTGAGTGTTTAATAACTTTATTACTGGGTCTTATGTGACTGCTAACATAAAGTGACACAATTTCGGTAGACTAAACACAACAGGGATCTTCCACTTCCACTTGTGTTTAGTTAAAGAGATGACGTGAGCCTATTCAGACTCAAAATAAGCACAGTAAAGCGAGAGTGCTTTCAAAAAACATAGCGTAGCCCAAAGTAATCTATACAAGCTAATATCTCGAAATAAGCTATACGAAGCAATATAATATATTCTCAACCATCACGACCACAAATATCAAACCTAACAAACCCCCTTGTTTCTTTTCTGTATTCGAGCGCAAGCCAAACACCCCTTTTTATTCGATTCGTTTCCAAAAATCAATGTTATAACGACATAAACTTGTACAACTATCAATTTGGATTTATTCATCAATATAACAACCCAAAAGGAACAAACAAAATTTAAATTTAGAAACTTAGAAGAAAATCTTCAAAGCTATGTAAATTTCGGCGCGAAGCCGAACCGGACAGACCCAAACTTTGTTTAAGAAATGAATACGCGCAACATACTCAGTATACAACACAGAATAATCACTGTTTCTTTGATCAAAGTTTGAAAATTTATGGTGTTGTGGGTGTTTTTTGGTGGCGGACGAACAACAACAAAACAAGTGTGTGTTTTTTTTGAAACAAAAATGGAATGAAATGGAATTTGTTGGTTGCATAATTAGAAAATATTGTGTACCCCCCAATGCTAGACAAAGGAGCTAAATTCCATGCCTCTCCATTGTCCCCTTAGGCCTTACAACGCCAATATTTAGAAATCCATGAGGGTTCGGTTCTCTTTTCGTGTCGGGATCACTTTAAAGCTCGTAAAACTTAACCGTAAAATTTTCCCCAAAGTTAATTAGCATTTTTATTCACCTTAAAAATATTTTTCCATTAACCTAGAGTATTTACATGACATATTTACACTTTAAACCCCTTCAAAACTCCATTTGTACATTAACAAACGTAGTCATGACTCGTTTATTTCGGCATTATCCACAAAATTCCCTAGTCAACCACCTTTAAATACAAAAAACACAATAATAACCTCTACAAAAAGACAATTATTCCGCAAAAGAACCATAAATAAAACCATAACCATTACAAATTCACACCGTCAACACGTTAATAATATCTGACTAAATTGACAAACAATCAAATAGTCAAAAGGACTAAAAATGAAATATATTCAGAACACAGAAGAGTGCAAAGGTTACATTTATTATTAAACCCCCCCCCACCCCCCCCCCCCCCGCCCCCCCCCCCCCCCCCCCCCCCCGCCCCTTTAAAAGAATTTTGACCCTGAAATTCAGCTACTAATATCACTAAACAAATGCGGGTACTTCAATTTTGTCTGATCTTTACATTCCCACGTGAATTCAGGACCACGTTTTGAATTCCACCAAACCTCGACGATGGAAATCCTACTACGCTTCAGCTTCTTAAACTCTCTTTTCAAAATTATCCAAACAGGCACTCCCACATAATTCAAAACATATGCATTCAACTTGGATCTCATCCAGGGGCACTTGCAGTGTTGATTCAACCAAACACTTCTTAAGGTTCAACACTTGAAACGTGTCATGAACACCATCTAATTCCTCAGGCAAATCCAACTTGTAGGCTACGGGGCCTACTTTTTCAATAATCTCAAAAGGTCCAACAAATCTAGGTGCTAGTTTCCCTTTCTTCCCAAAGCGTACCACACCTTTCCAAGGCGACCTTTGAGCAAAACATAGTCACCTACACTAAACTCTAGAGGCTTCCTCCTCTTATCAGTATAACTTTTCTGACAATCACGCGCAGTGATTTGTTCCAAACCACACACACAAACAAGTATGTGTAATTAAGAGGCAAATACAATAATAGTATAGTAGTATACGTATTCCAAAAGATTTAAAAAGAATTGCTCTTGAGCAAATCAATATCTAAAACCTCTCGGTCGTCTACTCGTCGAAGCGTGAATTGAGAATCAGTTAAGTTCGTGATCGCGTGATTTGAATGGTTTTTAAGAATTTAATTTTGATTTCTAATTCTACTAATGAAAATGTATAAAACATGTAAAAACAAGTAAACAATAGAAGCATTTAAAGCACTTAAGAATTAAAGCACGAAAACGTTAACGGGAAATTAAAAACGCGACATTTAAGCAAGTATATCAAATTTAACCCCTACGAACGCAAAATTAATTTTAATAAATCCTAAATGACTAAAAATAATTTTTAGAAAAAGAATTATATTTTTTTTATTTTTTATTATGAATTAAAAACAGATTTAATGAAATAAAATGATTAAAAATACTAAACTAATTTATAAAAATTCTAAAAAATACAAGAAAGTACTTTGAAGAATAAGGAATAAAAGAAAAATATAAAACAAGATAAGTGCTGAACGGATAAGCAGGAAAATAAGCGAATAAGCTAATAAGCATAAAACTGGAAAGTGACTATATTAAATTAATAGTACAAGTATAAAACTGAAAAAGACCCAAGGGCAGATGGTTAGTGCGTGTGTGTTGTGAGACTTGTGTGTGCAAAGGGGAAGGTCCATGTGGTCGACCCCATTGGCTTCTTTTTGAAACATTATTTTATTTATTAATGAAAACTTTTTTGCACAAGCAATAAACTAATGAAAAAAGCAAAATTATTATAACTTATGGACATTTTCTGAAACTTAATATAAAGGCACGTAATAAGCACAAAAGGGAAGACAGTTTCACTAGCTTATCACTTAGTAGAAAACTGTTTTAATCCATCTCAGACTCAATAAGCTACAAGGAACCTTATTAAGCTAAAACAGGCCCTAACCCTAGACCTAATAAGCTAAAGTGACAAAGATTTGACTAAAAGAAATAAGCTTAAAATCTTTAAAAGCTAAAAGCTTATTGAACTTGACATGGCAGTTTTCAAATGAAAATGCTCAACTTTGAGCTTATTTTTAAGACCTCTTAAGCTAATAAAATAGGTAAACAACTGAAAACAAATGGACCTTGACTTCCAAATAACACATAAAAACAACTTTTAGGAAATTTTGTTAAGAAATAAGCTAGAAAATTGACTTGAAAAGTGACAGGAGAATCAGCTCATGCTGAGTTTTTTTTATATATATTTTTGTAACTTGAAAATTTGCAAAGTTTAGCCCTAATTTTAAGATAGCTAATAAAGTTTAAAGCTGAAAATAAGCTAAAACATATTAAAATCAATGTCCAAAGAGCATATTTTCTAAAAGTAAGACCTCAAAACTTACTATAGCTTATGAAAACTTGCTGATGAAAAAGCACTTTTTTTTTAAAAAAACTTTGGAAAGAACTAGGAAGACTATGACAGATTTTTTATAGATCATAGCATTCTTTTATGAACTACTTCCTACTGCATTAAGGACTCCAAACTAGGATGAAAACAACATCAACAAGCAACAATTGAAGATCTGCCTCAGTTAAGCTGATTTATCAAATCTAATTAACACAGATTCATACTATCAATGCATAAGACCTCAGATTTAGGTGGTGTTTGTTTTTCATAAAGAGCCTCTTAATAGCCTCTTAATCTGACTCATTTAGACGCGCTCAGACATTTGGCTCATTAAGAGCGTTTGTTTTTTTTCTTTCATTCAGACGCGGTCAGAGGCTGAAACATCTTAACCAACTAGATGTGGATGGGGGGTCTTGATGCCTCTTAATGCCTCTTCCTCAAATACTCTATTTTTTTTTCTTTTAGTTTTTTTCTTTGTTTTTCAAACTCTTTGTTTTGTGAGAATAAATTTTTTTTTACGTCTTTTTTAATATTGAAATTACGTTAGAGAAAATTAAAACTTTTTCTTTGATAGATAAAATAATGTCAAAATACAATAATGATGATGCTAAACATTTAAAAGTTTTTCAAACAATAGTAATATATAATTAGTTTGTGAAATTAAATTGTGGCTCGTATAATTTGCACGTGAGCTTAAATTTTTCATTAAAAAGTATTTTAATTGCCGTTAAAAAAAAGTATTTTTAATTGTTAATTGACAATGTTAAGCATATTATGAAATTTTATTTTTCGCAATCTTATGATTGTAAAGTTAGTGATAGTAACAATTTGTAAAATGATGAAGATGTTTAATCACATGAGAGTACAATAGATGACTACTTTATGAGAATAAATTGCGATAAAAAATTTTGAATGTTTTCTAAGAGAGTAATATTCTCACATTGCATAACTATGTTAATTTTATGAATAAAATGCTCTATATAATTTTTAAACATGTTTATGTTTCGTAAGAATAAACTGATTTGCGCTTTTACGTTCAGACATTTAAAAGGTAAAAAACAAACAATATCATTTCATTCAGATTCAGACATTTGCGCATCAGATTCAGATTCAGATGTGCGAATCAGATTCAGATTCAGATCCTCTTAATAAACAAACAGCACCTTAGTTTTAAGAAAAACTAAATTATACTAACTATAAAACTAAGTTTGAACTAGTTCAACTTGAATCAATTGAAAAAACAAATCCAACAGTACTAACTCTTGTTAGTACTGTTTGATCCAAACACTCCTTTAGAAAAAATTGATTTTCCATATTAAGCTAGAAAAAGTGGATTAAGCTTAAAACGTATGAGAACAAATGATTAACAAAGCAATTTAAGATCTAATAAGCAAATTCTAACAGGAAATAAGCACCAATAAGCTTATTTAAATGTTAAATAGTTATTAAGCTATAAATTATTAAAAGAAGAGGTACATTTGTCCCTAGCTAAACAGGGACTTAAAAGGCTCAAAAGAGCTTATCTACTAAGCTCTAGCTTATCTAGAATAAGCTGGTGGGGTCCATAAGCCCATTCCCTTTTGGGCTTATCTCCTTAACAAGTGCTGAGGTAATTTGAAAAAGGGGAGGATTTAAGTGGATTTAACAAACTCAAGTTAATCTTTTGAGGGGCCCCTTTTTAACTGAGTGATAACAAGCTAATGTAGTAATTAAAGAGCTTATAAGGAGATATCACGATATTATGATCAAATTTAAACAAAATTCATTAAATTAAAACTTAAATTTAAAACACAAAATAGTAATAAAACTAAGCTTTTATATAAAATAAAAGTGAAATACAATGCCTTAAAATGAAAATTACATGAAATTAAAACCTCATAAGATCCAACAAATAAGCTACTAAAGCTTACACTAAAGCTATTCCTACCCCCTATGATGATGAACTGGTGCTTGCCTCCTATTTATAGCCTTCAGCAGAACCTTTTAGGACTTGAGACGCTCCTCCTATGTTTGTTGTGTGAGGAGAGAGTGAGAGTTTCCAACTTCAATCCTAGCCTTTCATTAAACCACCTCAATCATATGAATCAATCTGAGCCCTTCGTTTCTGATATGTCACATCAACCAATCATTATTACCCTGTGGATTGCCAGCGTGGACTTGAAGTGTTAGGGTTGTCAGGAGGTCATCTAGAAGAGTGGTGTGCGTGGGGTGAAATCCATTTACCCTGTGTTTGTGTGTGTAAGTGAGGGATGGAAAAGAGAAAGATAAACAGTAACTCTGTTTATAGTTTTCTCTTTTGTGACCCGTTTTTGGAATAAAGTTTGACCGGGTTATGGGTAAAAAAATGGCTAATTGTTGTTATTTTGGGTCGGGTAAGGGATTATGGGTTTAATGGGTTATGGTAGTTATGTTTGTTTTAATAGTTAAGGACTAATGGTGTAATTGAAAAGGACTAACTTTGCAATAGTATTGGGGTATTTTAGGGTTAAAGGATTAATGGGATTGAATTTGGTTAAGACATTCAAAGGTAAAATGTGGGCCTTTCCGGCTTTGATTTCCCTTATAACCCTTTGGGGGCGGGTCCTTCCATTTCGGTTGGCTATGGTTATGTCCGTTTTGCCTTGTTTTTGTCCTTTTGTGCAATATCCGTTACCTGCAGACACAATTCATAATACAAACAAATACAATGCATTTTTCTGTATTTATTGGTCTTTTTAGCTTATTTTATTAGGTAAAAGGTATGTGTAAATAAGCACATACCAAAATCCCTCATACTAAGCTATTGTCGTGTCCTCACGCAATGTTATAAATAACACTTTAGAAAACTAAGAACCTCAATCCCCCTTGATTAATTACCTCGAAAAGTAGCTAAGTAATTCATCCTTAAGGGATTAAAAGAAACATTAGCTCTGAAAAAGCCCTGTTTTTTATTTTCCATTTTCAAACATTTTTTCATTCATTTTTTTATATGCTTTTTATAACTTTTCATACTTCAACACTTCATAACATTGTGCTTTCATTATTCTTTCTCTTTTCTTCGCTTAATACGTATAGGACATGGGAACAAGCAAAATATATTCATTCATCGTTCCCAACTTTCACTATATTAAGCTAAAAATAAGATCATTGTCAAATACAAGTCATGATATCAAACGACACTCATAAATACCAATTGTGTGTACGTTTCCTTACTTTTCCTTTCCCCCTTATTCCTAAATTTTTGTATCTCAAGATTTTTATTTTTTGAGTCATAATACCCGAAGGCTCTTTTAAGACTTATTTTCGATATTTATTAAATCCGAAAATAAAGCGGGACGGTTAAAAAGATAAAATATAACTTCTAAGCCTTCTACCCCTTTCTTGGAAAACCGATGAGGTCCACATCGAGGTGTCCGAAATTTGGATTTTATTAGGCTACTTATATATTTAACTTGATTTACGTCATATACCCGAAGGCTCTTTAAGACATAAATCAAGTGAGATTTAATTTGCACTATATACCCTAAGTCTTCTTTAAAGGTACAAACAAAACATTATTAAACATGATTCAATCATTCACGAACCATATACCCTAAGGCTCTTTAACGGTAAAGAATAATTTAATCACTTTACGCCATATACCCTTAGCTCTTTAAGGCATAATTAATCTCAATATTAACTCTCTCTACTTACAACCATATACCCGAAGCTCTTACGGTTGTAAGTAAAAGAAATTATTCATATGATATATATATATATATAGTATGCCAAATTCTAAATCCCGATGTGTACCTATTTTATTGGCATCGTCTTCCAAGTTAGTGGAAAGTCACTAAAGATAAAGTTGAACCGGACAACCTTATTTATTAAACATTATTTATATAAAAGTGAAACAAGCTAATGGGAGAAAAAGCCACAATTACTTATGAGTTCTAAAGAAAACCAACTATTCCACGCTTAATATCATGACTTATACTCGACTCTATCATTTCTTGTTCTTCGAATTTAAAAATCTCCTAAGAAAAGAGACTTGTGATGCTTAGCCTTGCGAATTAAGAATCGACACTTTTTAACAAGACACATAACTGGCAAACAATCTTAATATCTAATAAATCGAGCTCGACATAATGGATAAGCCTACATTAGACTAGCAACAAACTTGAATTTAAATATGTTAAGGAAAAAGCTAAGGTATAAAACCGGTTGGATCAAAATTTATTTCTCGTTCTCACCTTTATTTGTGTCACAACATTTATTTCATCACTTTAATATCCAACATTTATCACTTTTTATGCATAAAAATTTTTAAATTTTGTTATTTTTACAATAAATCACTTATTTAATGTGGAAAAGCTGGTAACGTGAGAACTACGGCGGGGGCCGCAGGTATAATCAAAATCGACGAGTATTCCTTCCCCCCATACTAAAACTACATATTGTCCTCAATGTGAGATTCCCCCATTCTCAATATGAATCTAAGGATGTTGAAGCTCGAGTGAACGAAGGACAAAACCACGAGCACGAGAGGATTCAAAATCCGGGCAATCCTAGACATACAACAAAAAGCACAAAACACGAGAAAGGAAGAGGCGAGCCTCTCTCACAACACACTTATTCATTACTACAGTTATAATTATATTAAGATAAGCATGGGTTGCCACCCACGAAGCGCTTATTTTTGTTAACCGAGTCTTGAGCCTGACTCGACCCCCCCCATACTTGAGCTGGTCAAGGAGGATAGAAATAGGGAAACGGAACATCCAAGATAGGAATGTCCCCTCCATAGATCATAATCAGGCTTTTAGAAAAATCAGAAATGATCTTTAAAGGATTAAAGCCCCGGTGAGATAAGAGATGAGAAGATTTTTCTTCATTTGAAGAAAGACTACCAGGATTGAAGACTTTTTCCTCATTTTCGGATGAAAATAGGAGCAAAGTATCAAACACTTGAGAAAGAGGATCACGGATGAATGAGATAAAAAATGTATCCCGAGATAGAAATCTCTTGGATTGGACTTCAAAGAATATCCCCGGATCAAAAATCTTGTTTCTAGTTCCGAAAGGAAAAGAAACTTCAAGATCGGATCCGAGAGAATCATCAGAAGGAATGGAGTCAGAATTCAGCATAAGGGTGGTATGGGTGGGTAACACATTAGGCACAGAAACACGAGGTTCTCCCATAACAACGCTAGTTAACTCGCCCTGATCGTGCTTAGTCTCAAAGAGAAACGAATCATACTCGGGAAGAGAGTTATCAGCATGAGTAGTGGTACTGCCACTACTCGTCTTTTCCATATGATCGCTAAAAGTCTCGAATTCGGGTAAAGAATTATCCGAATAAGAGAGAGAAGTATCAGACTTCTTATAGAAAGAGTCACTATCCTCAATAGGGATAGGAAAGGTGGAAGGAGACTTGAGCACACAATCAGGAGTGGGGTTGTCATTCAAAGATTCGATCTTAGCAATAAGAAGATAGATATTCAATAATTTCTCACGAAGTATATCATCCTTGATCTTCAGAAGAATATCAGTGTTAGTCTCTCTATCTTCAGGGTCAAAATCCTTCACCTCCTCTAGGCTGACGATCTCAGAATCGGGAGGTGATGCCTCAACAAAATCGATGTCCTCACCATAATCGTCATCACTTGAAGTACAATCATCGTTAGAATCGAAGAAAATTTCAAAGTGATCATTTAAAATGTCAAGAGGAGGAGAATTATTTAACATTTGCTCAACACGACAAATATCTTCTTCTTGATCAAAACCAGCTTTTAATTAATTCCCGTGAATTGGATCGTAGGTAGCTAGTTCACCGCCTCCCAACAGGCAACTCCTCGATAAGAGCGTCAATTCTTAGAGAATAATAATTGAAGTATCATAATAAGCAAAGATTTTCCCCTAAGATCAGACTCGTCATCAAAGTGTTTATTATCACAAGAAGGGCAACATCACACATATTTAAAATACCCTCCGACTCACTTGGGATTTGGGACAAAGAGTCCTCAATACTAGACTTTAATACTTCGTTGAATCTGTTTCTAGAATAGTGGTCAAGCTGCACGTACTCCCCCATACTAAGAGATTTATCGGTTTTCCATCGATTGGGTAAGACGGTTTGATTTGCATTAGACAAATTCTCCTAAAAGATTCCTTATATTGAATAGTGTACTCATCATCATCATCATCGTAGAAGGCAGGACGATTCCAACTCAGAGAATTAATATATTCAGCCAGCTCCTCCTTTATAATTTGCAAACCTTTAAGAAGTTTATGAAGCAATTCTTGTATATCCTATGGTTGAGCATGCTGAATTTCAAAAAATTTCTCCTAAGCTAGCGATAAAACCTTTGGTGTTTCTCTAAAAGATATACGATTAAACTTCTTTAAAAAGGTTTGAATAGATTTCATTAGGTCTTCTCTGGCTTGCAAAATTTCCTTACTCATTTCTTGAGGAGGATGATGAATGACGGGATACTACGGGGGTTAAAATTGGTCAAAACCGGAAGAATTATAGAAATTTTGGTTCATCGGTTGACACTGGAAAGTCTCATGAGGACCCCTGCAGTTCTCACAACAAAGGTATTGTTGTGGAAAACTTGATGAAGTTTGTGGGAGATTATTATCATAGTTTTGATTGAAACACGGGTCCGGGTTGTACACAAACGGAACTTGAGGTGGACAATCATAACCAAAATGAGCATCGTTCCCACATAACTCATAAGAATACGTCTGGTACTGGGGTTGTGGAGGGTAGTCAGAAAATATGATGAGAATCAATCGAAATAATTCGATTTGGAATCATAATCGAAGTGAATTTCCCCAGCTCCTCGAATCGCAAAATGACAAAATCCATCGTTTAAAACGAGCCTTCACACCCGCAACAAGTGACTGGCTTTCCATCCCATAAGTGCAATTTATAACAAATTCCATTTATAAGATATAAACCTCACACTGTCTAGTCACGTACATAGATAACAACAAAAGCCATCACATGATTGTCTACACCCCACACACTCACGTTGGTTATACGAAGACATGTCGAAGAATTAAACGGATAAGAGGGAAAAGAAGATAAGAATTAAATGTAATAAGAGGTAAAGAAGACTATTTTTTAGATTTTTTAAAAAATAATAAATAATTAAACGAGAGAATAAAAAAATAAGAAAGTAAAATATTATTGGATTTTTATGGTTTTATAATAAAAAGAAAATATTCACAATTAAAAACAATAACTTCACGAGGAAGGGTCTTCAAAAACTAATCTTTAAAAACGAAAACACGTAAATTGAAACACAACACACCTCCCGGCTAACGGACGATTCCTCCTCTTATCAGTATAACTTTTCTGACAATCACGCGCAGTGATTTGTTCCAAACCACACACACAAACAAGTATGTGTAATTAAGAGGCAAATACAATTATAGTATAGTAGTATACGTATTCCAAAAGATTTAAAAAGAATTGCTTTTAACCAAATCAATTTCTAAAACCTCCCGGGTCGTTTGTCCTCGATGAAGTGTGAATAGAAAATCGGTTTAGTTTGTGATCGCGCAAGTGAATAATTCAAAGATTTGATTTTTTCCTATTTCTACACATAAAGCATGCAAAGAAGAATAAACAACTAAGCATTTAAGAATTTAGGCATTAAAACGTTAACGGGAAATTAAAAACGCGACATTTAAGCAAGTATATCAAATTTAACCCCTACGAACGCAAAATTAATTTTAATAAATCCTAAATGACTAAAAATAATTTTCAGAAAAAGAATTATATTTTTTTTATTTTTATTTTATTTATTATGAATTAAAAACAGATTTAATGAAATAAAATGATTAAAAATACTAAACTAATTTATAAAAATTCTAAAAAATTACAGAAAGTACTTTGAAGAATAAGGAATAAAAGAAAATTATAAAACAAGATAAGTGCTGAACGGATAAGCAGGAAAATAAGTGAATAAGCTAATAAGCATAAAACTGGAAAGTGACTATATTAAATTAATAGTGCAAGTATAAAACTGAAAAAGACCCAAGGGCAGATGGTTAGTGCGTGTGTGTTGTGAGACTTGTGTGTGCAAAGGGGGAGGTCATGGGTTCGACCCCCATGGCTTCCTTTTTGAAAAATTATTTTATTTTTTAAAACTTTTTTGCACAAGCTTATAGAACTAATGAAAATAAGCAAATTTTATAACTATGACTTTTTCTGGAACTTAATTATAAGCACGTAATAAGCACAAAAGGGAAGACAGTTTCACTAGCTTATCACTTAGTAGAAACTGTTTTATCATCTAGACTCAATAAGCTACAAGGAACCTTATTAAGCTAAAACAGGCCCTAACCCTAGACCTAATAAGCTAAAGTGACAAGGTTTTACTTAACAGAATGAACTGAAAAGCTTTTAGAAGCTAAAAACTTATTAGACTTAAAATGCAGTTTTCAAAGGAAAAATGCTAAGCTTTGAGCTAATTTTAAGACCAATTAAGCACATGAATTAAGTAGCAAGCTGAAAACAGATGGAATTTAGCTTCCAAATAACTCATAAAAGCAAGACTTAAGGAATTTGGTTAAGTAATAAGCTAGAAAAAAATACTTTTAAAACTGACAAAATAAAACTGTTTTTGGCTTTTTGGTTTTAGAAGGAAAAAAATATGACTAATGCAGACTTAAATTTAAGCTAGTAAATGATTTCTAAATGTGAAGATAAGCTCAAACAGTTTAAGTTCAATATCCAAAGAGCTTAACTTCTCAACATCTTTATTCAAAACAAACTTTTACTAATCTAAATTTGCAATTGAAAATTGATCTTTTAACTTTGAAATTGAGACTCAGATATGACTCAAACACTAATAACCATATCCTACTTAAACTACTGCATAAGTGACTCAATACAAGCATAAAATTGACACTAACAAGCAACTAATCAAAATCTTAACTAATAAGCTAAGTTTTCAAATTAGAAATCCACATATTCGAACCATGGCTATAATTAACCTTGAATTTGAAATTTAAGCTATAACAACTAAAGCAAAGTGATTAAATACCTAAGATTAAGCTTGTTAAAACTGATTTAGGACCCAAACATAACTTTTAACCTCTTTTGGCTCATTTTAATCCTTATGCCAATCACCCCTTTAAAATTAAAATTCCTATTTTTAGATTATAAAAGGCTAAAATAAGCTAAAACAGATATAGAAATAGACAAGTAAAGATCAAATAAGCAAATTCCAACAGAAATAAAGCATAATTAAGCACAACAATAAGCTGAACAGAATTAAGCTAATAATAAGTAAAAATGAGAAATAAGAACTAGTACCTTTGTCCCAGCTAAACAGGGACTATAAAAGGCTCAAAAGAGCTTATCTACAGCTCCAGCTTATCATATGATAAGCTGGTGGGGTCCATAAGCCCATCCCTTTTTGGCTTATCTTCCTTAGTTAAGCTGAGGTAATTTAAGGGGAGGATTTAAGTGATTTAACAAACTCAGTTAAGCTTTTAAGGGCTTAACTGAGTGATAACAAGCTAATGTAGTATTAAAGAGTTTATAAGAGCTTATCACGAGATTATGATCAAATTTAACAAAATTGCATTAAAGTAAAACTTAGATTAAAACACAAAAGTAAATGAAACTGACCTTTTATTTAAAATTAAAGTGAATACAATGCTTTAAAAGGAAATTACATGAAATTAAACATAATAAGCTGAAAATAAGCTACCTAAAGCTACACTAAGCTATTCTTACTCCTAGATGACTTGCTTTATGTGGTGAGGCCTCCTTTTATAGGAGAGCAGCGAAGCTTCTAGCCCTTCCAAGGGTCCTCAATCCTTTAATCTCAGCCATCCATCAATAACTTCCTCTTGATCAATCAATTTGGGCCGTTGGATGCCCTCCACGTCAAATCAACCAATTGTTTTGCTGGGGATTACCAGCGTGGAAAAATTTGGTGTCAAAGGTGTTAGTAATTCTTCTAGAAACATTTTGAGACGTGTGGGATTGGGAGAGGGATTTACCCTGCTCTTGTTGATGGTGAAATATGGGAGGGAAAGTGAAAGGGGTACAATAACTTTGACCAAGGGTGTTTATAAGACTGATTCGGGTTGTTAAGATTGGGCTTTGACTTTGGATTTGTTTCTCATAAAAGGATGTTGGGCCGGTTATATTTAATTTGGGCCTAAGAATTTAATATGATATTTGGGCTTTTTAGGATTAATATATGAAGCAAGTGGGCTGACCCGACCCATTAAGTGCGCCCGGGTTGGTCCGTGAAAGACTGGTACGCCTTCGGCTTTAATTTCGTGCACTCTTCCAACTTTGTGCTCGGTTTCATCCATTTTGCATTTGTTTTGTCCTTTTTCTTATATTTGTTACCTGCACATACACAAACACAAAAACAAACATATATATGCATTTTTCATTATGTTTTTGGTCATTTGGGGTCGTTTTTCATGGTAAAAGGTATGTGTAAAATAGCACATACCACTCCTCTCCATCAAGCTGCTCCAGAAGTTGTTAAGAAACCTATAATTGTTGCTTCTGAAGTCTCCCCACATGTCGAGAAAGAAGCCGTTAACCTGAGTGGTAACACGCGTGTGTCCACCCCTCTGGTCACGAATACCCAGCCCTTACCGCACCCCGAACATCCAGATACCCATGTGAATATAGCCTCTAACGGTATGCTTCCACCTTTTCCCCTTCTCTTTTTTTCTTTTTTTAACACTTGTTTATGTTGTTTTTGTAGTTCATTCTTCGTAGTCTTCTCATCAGGGTAACGAGGACGAGCTGGTAGACATCGGTACGTGCCTAACAGGGAATTTTTGTTGGTTACGCTCCTGTAAAGAAAGCATTCCGAATCTTCAACAAAAGGACCCGAATGATTATTGAAACTATTCATGTTGATTTTGATGAGTTGACAACAATGGCTTCTGAACAATTCAGTTCAGGACCCGGGCCTAAACTTTTGACTCCTGGAACAATCAGTTCAGGACTCGTACAAAACATTCCTTCTTCAACTCTATATGTTCCACCAACAAAGAACGATTGGGAAATTTTGTTTCAACCAATGTTTGATGAGTACCTTAATCCTCCACCATGTGTTGATCATCAAGTTCCTGCATTCATTTCTCCAGAACCTGCTATTTCAATCAATACACCTTCTTCAACTATAATTGATCAAGATGCACCATCTACAAGTATCTCACAAATAAATCAAGAAACATCATCTCCAGTCATTCCTCTCGGTGTTGAAGAAGCTGACCATGATATTGAAGTTGCACACATGGATAATAATCCCTAGGCATAAGTAATCTCATGATTAACTCTACTTACACCATATACCCGAAGGCTCTTTAAGGTGTAAGTAAAGCAATTATTCATATGATATATATAGTATGCCAAATTCCGAATCCCGATGTGTACCTATTTTATTGGGCATCGTCTTCCAAGTTAGTGGAAAGTTACTAAAAATTAAGTTGAACCGGACAACCTTATTTATTAAACATTATTTATATAAAAGTGAAACAAGCTAATGGGAGAAAAAGCCACAATTAATACTTATGAGTTCTAAAGAAAACCAACTATTCTACGCTTAATATCATGACTTATACTCGACTCTATCATTTCTTGTTCTTCGCAATTTAAAATCTCTAAGAAAGAGACTTGCGAATGCTTACCCTAGCGAATTAAGATCGGCACTTTAACAAGTCACATAGACTGGCAACAATCTTAATTCTAGTAAATCGAGCTCGGCATAATGGATAAGCCTACATAAGACTAGCAACAAACTCGATTTAAATATGTTAAGGAAAAAGCTAAGGTATAAAACCGGTCGGATCAAAATTTATTTCTTGTTCTCACCTTTATTTGTGTCACAACACTTATTTCATCACTTTATTCCAACATTTATCACTTTTTTATGCACAAATATTTTTAAATTTTCTTTTAAATTTTGCTATTTTTTTTCTTTTCATAAATCACATATTTTTGGTGGAAAAACGGGTTACGTGAGAACAACGGTCGCAGGTATAATCAAATCGATAGATTCCCTCCCCCCCATACTAAAACTACATATTGTCCTCAATGTGAGATTCCTCCATACTAATTTCAATGCATAATCTTGATATAAAGGGGTCTCTACGCAAATCTAAATCCGTTTATTAAGTATGCTAATAGATAAACGTTAGTTGATAAGATTAAGAATATCAGATTCCCAATATAAGCATCGTAATGATTTGAGAGCGATGAACGATGGACCAAAACAACCAGCACGAGAGCTTCAAAATCTGGTGCAATCCAGGTACAAACATCAACAAACCACAAAACACGAAAACACGAGAAAATAGGCGAGCCTGCATCACAATACATCTTATCAAAAATTAGAAAGAAGATAGAATAATAAGCATGGGATGCCACCCCGAAAGGCTTGTTTATTAAAGATCACATAAAGCTGACTTGTTCCCACGAATTTAGTTGTCCTGGGGCAGAAACAAATTAATGGAAAAATGTCCATCAGATTCCTCTCATGCTACCGGCTCTAATGATAAAACTATAAGAGGAGATGGTCGGGTCTAAAATGGTTGTCCCTCTCACTCACCGAAGGAGAAAGGGAAAAGGATCAATTCAACAACTGGATATAGGTGAAATAAGAAAGAAAGATTCGGATAACATATGTGAAAGAAAGATAATGGCGATCCTCAAAGGATAATCTCACATATGTTAGAGAAAAAAATTTCTCTGGAATCCCGGGATCGAAAACTTTGACCATACTTATCAAATTGTTAGGTTCATCCTTTAAGCACTTTTGTTCAGAGATCAAAAAACACCCTCAGTGAGAGAGATTAGGGATAGTATTGTTTATAAGCAAACTCTTAAGATAGATAATGTCTCCCTCCGAGTCATGATAACCGTCCTCCAAATCCGTAGAAACGTCGATATCAAGAAAAGCATCGATCTCATCAATAGTTTCCATAACAACTCTGGACAACTCACCCTGATCGGACTCAATCTCAAAATGAAACAAATCATACTCGGGAAGAGAATTTTCAGCATTAGTAGTGGTACTGCCACTCCTCGTCTCTTTCGTATGATTGCTAAAAGTCTCGAATTCGGGTAAAGAATTATCAAAATGAGAGAGAGAAGATGGAGTGGGGTTGTCATTTAACGATTCGATCTTAGCAATAAGAAGATAAATATTCGATAATTTGGCACGAAGAATATCATCCTCCACTTCTTCTATGCTGACGAGCTCAGAATCGGGAGGTGATGCCTCAACATAATTGATGTCCTTAAAAGAATCGTCATCACTCGAAGTATCATCATAAAACATTTGGTAATCGAGACGAATATCTTCTTTTGGATCAAAATCAGCTTCATGAATTCCCGATGGAATTGGATTGATAGGAGCGGGTTCACAGGCGAACTTTTCGAGAAGAGAGTCGATCTTAGGAGAATAAACAATCGGAGTGTCACGATTAAGCAAAGATTTCATAAGATCAGACTCGACATCAAAGTGTTTTTTATCACAAGAAGGCACATCACACATATTATCGAAAATACGCTCGGACTCACTTGGGATTGGGACAAGGTCCTTAACACTAGACTTTATTACTTCGTCTGATTCTGTTTATGGAATAGTGTCAAGATGCTCGTCTCCCATAATTAGAGAGTTATCAGGCTCCTCGGTTGATAAGTCGGGTGTGATTGCATTAGACGAATTCTCTAAATATTCCCTATATTGAATAGTGTATTCATCATCATCATCGTTAATAATAGGAAAATTCTAATATGGAGTAAAACTTTGAGCTGCCTGCTCCTCCTGCTCTTTCTGAACTGCCAGATTAGCCGCTTACTCAAGTTCAATACGCTTTTCTTCATGTTGTTTCAAAATTTTAGCAATAGTTTGTGAATCATTAGAAAGTTGAAGTACAAATTCCGACAAACTCCATGCTTTAATTTGCTTTTTGTCCCAAACTTGAATTAATTTGAGAATTCTTTCCTTAGCCAACAATACTCTTATACTCATTTCTTCATGAGGAAAAATATTGCTATTCAAAAGGGTTCGATTAGCTTTAATTAGCCTTGCCATATCTAGCAACATATCCTTATTCGATCTCCGAGGAAGTTGTTGAGTGACGGAAAATTG
>BQNB010122983.1:0-20178 GCA_026074375.1 Tanacetum coccineum
AACGGTGGAAAAGTGCTGTTTGAAAATCAATCAGACTTAAAATTTTCAAAATTTGACACTCAATTAATGACTACAACTCTTTTAATATAAATCGGGTCATTGATTGAGGGGGGAGTGTTTTTCAAATTTATGACATCTAACGGGCATTTTAATTCATCAAATATTTAATTGGTAAATGGTTTTTGTATTGATCGGGTTTACAATCTGACTCTCCACTCCCAACATCAACAGCAACAATATCAACAGTCACAACAACAACAACCACTCCTCTACCACCACCACCTCAACCACAACAAAGCACTACAGATCCAATCTTAGTGAAGCACATAGGTGAACTCGAACAACATATGGCGGATTTGATACAAAACAACTTAGCCTTGGAGGAAATGTTGGACAAACAAGGGAGCCGGCTATACAACTTGAAGAATCTCAATTTCCCCATAAGGTAAGCCAAGCAGTGGATGAGATAGTCATTGATGCAGTAGACTGGGCAATGCAAGCTCCACTTTGAGCTCGCTTCAGGGATCAGCCTACTGTTGATATGAAGGAAATTCTTTAACAATAGATGTTTGAAGACAACTCCTACCAGGCTCATGACGTTCACAATGACTTGTATGAGGCTCTATAGAAGTCATTGGAATTAGATTATTCAAATCAACGTCTAGCTGATCAGGAGGAAGCTCGTAAAAAGAGACGAAAGAGACGTGACGTACCAAGAACTCCTCCTGGGTCTCCACCTTCACATCCACCACCTCCACCTCCTCTAGTAGGCGCGTCTGGTGCTCCAGGTACTTCAGGAGCATCAAGGTCTTCTCAGTTGCCACCACCTCCTCCTCCTCCATCTACTGGTACATCTAGATCTGCTCAGCAACAAGGCAATAAAGCTCTAAGTTCATCCAAGATGGCAGCCTCAGCATCACAATCCATGGCTTGGACTACATCTGACACTAGATATGAGTTAGGTGGTGTCTTTGGGACTCACGAGCTATCTCTAACTGACTATCTGATGCAGGATGATTCCATTCCCGAAGAGCAGGTACTTTTGTCTAATGATGAAGACTCCGAGAATGATCACCAACCAAAAGTTGGCTTGAGAAAAGACTAATGGAAACCACTACCTGATGAGGAAAGACCAGCTACTCCTGAACCTGCATGGACTATTCCTTCTTCCAACAAGTTAGATGTTGCCAACAACTGGGCTTCTGCATTGGCCACTACTTATGAGCCCCCAGCTGAGAACTCGCTGCTTGCAAAGATTGGAGATATGACAACTTTCTTGAAATGGTATTGCCGCCAAGTGAACAAGACCACATTTACACTAGAATATTTCGAAGGGCGGGCTTATGAAGTTGTTAAATCCTTCTATCCAGATGTTATTCACCTTCAGTTCCAGATGAAGAAGTGTCACAAAATGCTCACAGCTCAGGTTGACTGGACGAATCCAGAAGGAGATCATGTCAGAATCAATGTCAACCGACCACTGCCTCTCGATGAACCTCCAGGTCATGTCACTATTCAACCAAAATTCTTCTTCAATAAATACTTGGAGTATTTAAGATATGGCAGCAAGGGAAGCAATCCTGCTCTATCGATTTCCAAGATGAAGGCTGCAAGTTATCTTGACTTTGGACTTGAACTACTAGTGCCGGAACAAATGTGGATAGATGATGTGTGTACTTATGACATAAGTGCAAAATATGGCATCTCTCACTGGTGGTTTAATCGACAAAAGTTCTATATTGACAGACATGATTCTCCGTCACGTAGAAAAGATGTCAGAACATACATGCAGATTCTTAGTGTCGTCAGAATCAAAGCATACTCAAGATACGGGTATGACTACTTGAGTGAAATTGTCCTTCGACGTGCTGATTTCCAAGAACATACGATTGCTGAAAAAGATTTCAAGAACCTGTATTCTAGTGACTTTAAAGACCTGAATCTACTCCTTCTGTAAGGTCATATCGATCATCTTCCTGGTTCAGACAAACGGATGTTATCTACTGCTGTCAAACTATGGACCCGAAACTTGGTGATTCGACAGCGGGTCGAAGACTTTCAACTCGGCATTAAAAGCTACCAGACACAGTTGAACCTCACAAAACCAGAATGGGATGCAACAGGCTACGAGTTCAAGCATGATTATACCATCATTAAGTCTCCTCGAGCAGTAGTGTTCCCGGTCAACAACAATAAACGAAAGATCATGTGGTTCAATGAAATATACAAGTTCATTGATGGGACGTTGACACGTATTCTAGAAGCACTAGATTACAGAGTCAAGGAATTCAAGGTCAAGCGGCTCAATCCGGGTATGAATACTCGATTCTAGACTAAAAAGGATGTGACAAGGAGCAAAGAGTTCATAGCGGCAATTGAAAGGCGACTGAAGACGAGAAGGATCTACCGGAATCTGGAATGCTTTGTTGGTGGACGTGTTCGTGATATTGAATACAGACTTCTTCAGAGAATGGAATGATATCGTCATTCCAATTAAAAGGTCAATATCATGTGTTTTATATTGTAGACTTTGTACATTACATAGTTGTGTAGTTATCAGTGTTATGTGTCAGTTTATGAATTTTTCATGAGTTTCTCGTTAAACTCTAAATCATTTATAAAATCAACAATAACCAACACTAACAATAATCCCTCATCAATTGAGGGGGAGCATATATAGGTTCCAATATCGGCTTGTATTTAATCAGACCACATTTTCTCCTAAATTTTTCTAACATATTTAAATCATTGAAGATCGTTTTTTTAAATTTTTAACTAAATCCAAAGGGTATGAAATTTTGATCAAGGGAATTAAGAATGTGTATTTAAATATTAATTTGGATAAAATGTGATCTATTAAGACTCAAGCAGGTACTCCTCCCTTCTTGTGCCAAACAATTTCAATTACCGATGCACTTGTTGAGGGGGAGCGTTTCTAAAAAAATCAAACAATCAGGTATAATGCATAGATATCTATTCACAAGTAACCTTGAATGATTTTTTTCAATTAGTTTTATGGCAAGTGAGCTGAAACCAAAAAAGAAACCCGAACCTGTAATTATGTACTTACTTTATCGGAGTTATAAGGATGGTAAGGTTAGGTACATGTTCCCATGATCCCGCCAGAGCCGGAGGGATCTACCCAGGGACAATCCACTAGTTAGTGTAGAAGTCCTTAGGTATGATTACAAAAGGAGTAATGTGAGAATAAGGGAATAGTGCGGACTGAGATGGAGCTAGTACTGGAACATACCCAACAAGGTACTAGTAATGAAGTCTCGGTAAGCACTGAAGGGGTTGAAGAATGAAAAAGAAATGTTAAGATAAAGGGTGAAAAGAAAGCAGCCCTCCTTTGACATTAGGCAGAAACCGGGTCACTACATATGCTGTCAGAATCACATGGTTGATTGCTGACATTGAAGACAAGTATCATGGACCCAGTGATACGCTGCACAACCCTTCCTAGCCACTCAAGATCCCTCAAAGGATTCTTGTTTCATTTCTCACGGAGATCAATACATTTCTATCATCTCTCTCACTCCGAGTTAGATGATATTGAAAAGGTGGCAGTCTGCTCCAGCCTCCGACTACTAAAACCAAAAGTGCACTATAGAGTCTAGAGCCATGAGATCATCCATAAATCTCGTTAGGACACTAATACAAACTATGCTTGTTCATCACACACTGTGACAACAAGTAAAGATTCTAAGAGTCCTACGCATTATCCTCGAGGTATTGCCAGAACATCCGAGTGATACGAAAGTACTCACAATGAAGATGGAAATCCTTCTAGAGCCAACATCAAACAAGCTCTTGGTAGGTGACATGTGAGATCCACTATGGATCAAACTTGTGACAAATGGAAAGCAACGATGGTGCGATTCTTTATGAATCAAACTTGTTCCAGGCAGTGAATTGACGAATAGTTTTTGAAAAACCTTTTGATGTGCTCAACAACTGATTTTCGAGCACATTGACTGTGTATATCTTTCAAAACAAATGTGTTTCTGATGAAATTTGATTTTATGATATAAAACCGTCGATGTGTCACAAAAAACTCTTTTTTGAGTGACACGCGATTGATTTTCAAATCAATTTTTCATTAATCAGTGAATTTTTAATTCACTGGTTCACTCACTCCGTGCTTTGTCTACTTTAAGATGCTCCGGTTTGAGAACGGCTAGCGCAGCTGCGAAACCCTGTCAAGGAGATTCTTTGAAATTCTACCTGATCACAAGCAGTATTTATACTAAATAACGGGGAACCGTGGTTCTTGCAACCTCATTCAACGAAAGTGAACAAAGACATTTTTGTCAGTTTATCACTAACATATACTTGCAGGAATTCCCAACGGTAGATGGTAGAAGCTGATGGCAAGAGACATGTCAATTCACAACCCCATGCTCACACTTAATGTTCCTAATCAAAGATATCATGTTAACCGAAAGACTTACAATACAGCTTCCGCAACTCTGATGTGTGCTATCATGATCCATAAAAGTGTGAGCATGCTGGTCCGGAGGTCACAACATTACATGGAGGCAATACCACAACAAGGATTATTAAGAGATTTACTATGGCTGATGATCTTAAAGAAAGCTCAAAGATCACACAAGTCAATTAAACTAAGCTCGAAGATCACTACATTATGTATAAAGAAATTCATGCATGAAGAATCAAAGACTACGAGCTGAACACAAGATCAAGATTGCTGAGCTTAAATTAGTATTTTCTGGGGTGACCTCCCTTAGGGGGAGATTGTCAGATATTAGAAAAAGACTTGGTCACCCCTTGTATTTTACCGTTTATTGTTGCTCGTAGTTAAGTAGTTAATGTATAATGTTCGGTAATGGGCCGGGTATTAAACCCAACGTGTTAGCCCTTTACCAAGGCCTTAGGCCGGTTTTAGTTGTTACTATAAAAGCCTCTTCCATGCCATGGAAGAGGTGGGTTAGTCATTTCATTTATACAACTTCATTTTCTCTCACTAGAAAGTTCTTTCTCACTTTCTCTCTTTAGAACTTGGCTAATCCACTAGTCATTCGATTGTGTTATGATTTCCAATATCCTACACGATTCTAATCCAGTGTAAAGAACTAGAGTTTCTCACGCTCAAAGCCGGCGGTATGCCGGAAGCAAAAGCCGCCCTTATCAACAGGAAAAAAGATGAAACAATGAGGAAATATGGCCAAGATAATTATTTTTTTAAAGTTTTGTATTGTTTTTATTACATATCATATTGTCTTTTAATTTTTTCGTATGTTTTTTAATTTCGTAAGTTTTTTAAGTTTCGTATTGTATTTTTTATTAATAAATGAAATTTAGTTTGTTTAAAAAATGTAAATTAAAAAAATAGTGGGTGGGGTCAAACTGGCTTGAGCCATGAAGTGGGGTATTTTGGTGTGTGAGTGAGTTGTGTGAGTGAGTTGATGTGGTGCTGAGGTCGCACACTGGCTTGAGCCAGTGTGTGCCATGGTACCGTGTGCTCTTAATAGTAGTTTATGACTTTAGAGCACAAAGTACCATGGCACTGATTGGCTCAGTTAGTCTGCCATCTCAGCGCCACATCAGACAGGCACACAACTCACTCACACAACAAAATATCTACCCTTTCATGGCTCAAGCCAGTTTTCACTTTTGAACCCATCATTTAATATAATTTTTTATTTTTCAAACAAACTAAATTTTTATTCATTATAATAAAATACAAATAATCTTTTTATAAAAATTACAAATATTTATTAAAAAAGACTGTATAATATATTTATAAAAAAGTTACAAATAACATTTTGTTTCCTTTTTTTCTAGACTAAAGTGCACCGTTGGTCCCTTAAGTATGGTCAATTCTCACATTTTAACATTTTTACTATTTTCTAGCTTTCATAGTCCACAAAGTCCCCCAAATTCTCACCTTTGATCCTTTTTACCAAACGGGCGTTAGTTTTTTCGTTAGCCTAAGGGCATTTTGGTCTTCTGTTGTTTTCTTTAAAATATATAATATAAAATAAACATATTCATTCACTACCCCCAACCACACACCTTCTTCTTCATCCCACTACCACCTCAACCACCCACCACCATCCAAGTCCACCTCAACCACCCCACCACCATTTCAACCACTAACTTCCACCTCAAATGAATAGTAAATGAAACCCAAACATTAAAATATCTACAAAACCCATACATGGGCCATAAAGAAAATCTCTGCCTCATTATAACGTTTAGCTTACACAAAATGTAGAAACTGATGTACTTCCATTTCCTTCTCCTAAATGGAACATAGTAAATCATTTGAATCCTTATTTTATTAAAACAGGAAAATATAGTACTCATTGATATGTTATACATATTTCGAGCATATGACATCTACAAACAACCATAGGGCAGCAGACTTTGTTCCAACAAAAAGATTAAAAAGATAGGAAGACATCGACATGTAAGGTAAAAATTATGACTTTTCAACTTTAAAAATGATAGGGAAAATTGCTTGAAAATGTATCTAACTTACCACTTTTTATAAAGTTGTGTAGTCAACTTTTTTTTCTATTAAAACACTAAACTTTTGAAATACGTCTATTGTGTATAGTGGATGACTTGATTAGCTAGTTGTAGGTAATTTATTTATTTTTTCTTTTTTTTCTTAATCCAAGTCAGCTTATTAAGCCACATCATCCTCTTAAAACTTATAAACAAACACACCCTTTCAACATATATCACTATCCAAACACCCCTTTTCTTCAACCTCCCTTTCCCCACCAACCATTCCCCACAGCTTTAACAATATCTAACATCTCATCCAATCCTAAAACTAACATCCCCATCTTCAATTTTAGTTAGAATCAAACCCAGAAACATATAAACTCATACTATAACCCAGATCGAGGTCTAAATAAAAAACCATCACCCACACAAACACAAACACAGACAGTGATTCATTCAAAAGAAAAACACACACATCACACACCAAAAACAAATCTAACTCACACCACAAAAAAAACGAAACTTCACAAATAACAAAAACACTCACGCTAACATAACCCAGATATGTTCACAAACAAGATCCACGTATCCTTGTACTTCAAGAATCACAAATTCAGTATAACTAAGTGCCGATCTAAATCCTATCAAACAAACCATACAGATCCAAATCCTCGTCATACATCTTTACACAAACCTCAAACCCAATCGGTACAAAAAAAATAGTACCTAGATCCGATTTTAAAAGTCATACATCCAAGACCCTAAATATCTTAACACGAAAAGTCACACCACACAAAAAATCAAATCTTAAAAAAATATATTTCCAAGTCAAGAACAACAACAACCAACCGACTGTAGCGGGTGGTTGTTCATCAGGATGAATCTTTTTTGTATGAGGGTTTTTGTTGTCGGTTGGTGTTAATTAATATGAAGAGTTACGGTTGTGGATTTGTGTTGAAGGTGTAAGTGATGTTTGTATTGTTTTAAGAGAGGAGCTGAAAAGATTAGTAAGAGAGGTTAATGTGAAAAATATATAAGCTCGTAATCAGGTTATTTGTATGCTGAAGCTGAATAAAAATTCAGTGGGTGTTTGTTCAGCTATATATCAGGTTATAGTTTGTTCAGTGGGTATTGAAACCATACAAAAAGGAGATGCTTGATATAGGGGCCCCTATAGAATTAAGATAAAAAAGAGTAAAAATGTGTCAAATACGTGGCAAATACGTGTCATGGTAACTTGTATACGTAGGCTTACCTGGTTGTGTAGGTCATCCACTCCACACAATAGACGGATTCAAAAGGTTAGTGATTTAATAGAAAAAAAATTGACTACACAACATTATAAAAAGTGGTAAGTTGGATACATTTCCAAGGAATTTGCCCAAAATGATACTACTTGTTTTTTGAAATTTTGGTAAAGCTGATACTAAATGAACATTTCCATTCTGGGCACCGCTCCACCAAGCCTCTCTTCTTCAACCTCTCACCCACCACCACATTCTCTTTACCACCGCTCCACCAAGCCGCCACCACCACCACCATCGTTGTCACTATCATCCCACTTTTTTATATCTTTAGCTGGTTTAATTTTTATCCCACCAAGAATCGTAGTCCAAGCACTTGTTTCACAACACTTAAACATACCAACACATGACACCAACGGTCACGAATGCAATCATTCCCTTAATATGTACTATCACCAACCCATCAATTACATATATCAAAAAATGAAACAAGAATCCTGCTATAAGGAAAGCCACAAAATCATGTGTATGGTATTGGTATATGGCCTCAAGACTTCGAACAAACTATGGTCTAAAGAGGATAAACAATGTTCTAATGCATTTAAATTGTTTATTGAAAATCGTTTATTAGAATTAGATAAGATGATTGACCAAGGAAGGGGTAATGAAGGGCTTGTGAATGAAAGGTCTAAGTTGTTAAAAGAGCTCTAATACCTCAACTCTAGTGCTTCGTTAGACATGGCTCAAAGGGCGAAAACTTGTTGGTCCATTGAAGGATACGAAAACTCTAAATACTTTCATGAAATTATTAATAAGAAGTGATCCCAATTGGCTATTTGCGGAGTCCTAGTTGAAGGTGATTGGATTGTCAAGCCTTCCAATGTGAAAAAGGAGTTTCTTAATCAATTTGCTAATTGGTTTTCTAACCCTGTTACGCCTAGACTTATTCTAGAAACTCAGTTTGCTACTCGGTTGTCATTGGATCAAAAAGATGATCTCGAAAGAAATGTTACTTATAATGAAGTTAAGAGAGTGGTTTGGGATTGTGGTACAAACAAATCTCCTAAACCCGATGGTTTTACATTCGACTTCTTTCGTAGATATTGGAATCTCATTGATCAAGATGTGGTGGCTGTCGTTTCTCAATTCTTCACTTCAAGTAAGTTTCCTCGAGGGTGTAATCCCTTATTTATTACTCTCATTCCAAAGACACATGACGCTAAGGTGGTTTAGGATTTTTGGCCTATAAGTTTGATAGGTAGCGTGTATAAAATTATTGTAAAGATCTTGGCTAATCGGTTGAGCCTAGTTATTTCGGATCTTATAAGTGACGTCCAATCAGCTTTTATATCTAATCGTCAAATTCTTGACGGTCCTATCATTCTAAATGATCTTCTTTCGTGGTGTAAGCACAAAAAGATTAAAGCCATCATCTTCAAGGTTGATTTTAAAAAAGCTTTTGACTCGATGCAATAGAATTATTTAGATGATGTTCTAAATAAGTTTGGGTTTGGAGTTAAATGGTGTGGTTGGATCCAAGGTTTTCTTAATTCCGCCATGGTATCTATTCTTGTTAGTGGTAGCCCGACTTCTGAATTCAAATTTTACAAAGGCTTGAAGCAGGGAGATCCCTTATTTCCCTTTCTTTTTATTTTGATCATAGAAAGCTTGCATCTTTCTTTTAAAAACATATTAAATGCAGGTCTTTATAAGGGTATTCCTATTGACGACTCCTTGATCATGTCCTACTTGTTCTATGATGACGATGCAGTGTTTGTTGGTAAATGGGATAAGTCGAACCATACTACTATTGTTAACGTGCTTTAATGTTTTTTCTTGGCTTCGGGTCTCAAAATTAACCTTCATAAGAGTAAGCTCATGGGTATTGGTATTTCTCAAGATGAAGTGAACTTGGCAGCTAATTTCATTGGTTGTTCCACCTTATCCGCGCCTTTTAGCTATCTTGGTGTCAAAGTGGGTGGTGTTATGTCCAGATGTAGTTTTTGGGATGAGGTTCTTACTAAACTATCTACTCGGTTATCGAAATGAAAGCTTAAAACTCTCTCCATTGGTGGTCGCCTCACTTTACTTAGATCGGTTTTAAGTTTCATACCATTATATCATATGTCCATCTACAAAGTTCGCATGGGTGTTCTTAATAATATGGAAGCTACTCGTAGAAGTTTCTTCAATGGCATTGAAAATACGGATAGGAGAATTAGTTTGATTAGTTGGAAGAAAATCGTGGCTTTTAAGAAAGATAAAGGGCTTGGAGTTTCTAGTTTTTTTGCTCTTAACCGTGCGCTCCTCTTCAAATGGATATGGTGATTCATTGCTCATAGGCCTTCCTTATGTTCTCAATTTTTAAAGGCCATATATGGAGCTCGAGGCTCTCTTAACAGCCCTTGCATTTTATCTAGACGTTCTCCTTGGTTAGATATCATCTAAGAAGTCATTGCTTTAACCAGTAAAGGTATCGATCTTCTTTCCCTCATGAAAAAGAAAGTGGGTAATGGTGAAAACACATCCTTCTGGGATGATATTTGGCTTGATGATTATCCTTTGAAGCATTTATACCTAAGGTTGTATGCTTTGGAAATAGTTAAACATGCTAGCGTGGCAGTAAAGTTTAGGGATTCCTCTCTGATCTCTTCTTTCAGGAGAGCCCCTCGTATAGGGATGGAAGAGGAGCAACTCCGTCTCCTTGGTGCTAGTACTACTTTTGTTCTACTGCCAGGCATTAATGATAGATTGGTTTGGAGGCTAGAGTCCTTGGGAGACTACTCGGTTATATCGACATGTTCTTTTATAGATGATTCTTTATTGCCTATGACGGGAGTCCCTACTAGATGGTTTAATGCCATCTCTATCAAGATTAACATCTTTTCCTGGAGAGTGTACTTGGACAAGTTGCCCACGAGGTTGAACTTGTCTTTCCATGGTATCGATATTCCTTCTATCTTTTGTCCCATTTGTAGTATTATTATGGAGTCCACTTTGCATCTTCTCTTTTCTTGTCATCTGGCCTATCAAATTATGCTTAAAGTGGCTCGTTGGTGGGAATTAGAGGTTCATGACTTTCACTCATATGCAAATTGGCTCATTTGGTTCAATAATATTCGTTTACCTAAACGGATTAAAAAGGTTTTGGAAGGCGTTTTCTACGTCATCTGGTCGGTTATTTGAAAATTTTGTAATCACGTCTTATTTGGAAGTAATCATTTGCACTTGGAGCTTATCTTCAACGAGATTGTTCTTTTGACATATACATGGTGCTCTAATTGATGTAATTCTAAATTTGATTGGGTCACTTGGATGAAATGTCCTAGTACCATTACTTTGTAATTTCTTATAGCTCCTTGCTAGTTTCTAATAAATCCGCCGTTAAAAAAAAATGGTATATAGCCTTATGAGGAAATGGATCAGAAAGTATAGAAGTTAATATTTAGAACACTATAAGATCATACAATTGGTGTTCAATTTGTTTAACATGGAACGTCTAATACTGGAAGGATTAAAATGGAATTTAATTAATGGTTGTGTTCAACGTGTAGGATTTGTAAGCCTACAACCTGATATATAAGTGTCAGCGAGTTACTGTTTGGTCAAACCTTCATAGTAGCTTATATCACGACAAAAAAGAACAGAAAAAAAGAACGAGCACAAGGCATAACCCTTAACCAAACTATTGATTAAGTTGAAAGAATGAAGTGTATAAAGCCCTCCCCCACCTCCTTTTATAAAGACGAGGGGAAGAAAATACCGACTCCAAACCCTATGTAGGCTGTGAATACACATAGGTTGGGCTTGGGACATAAGTTAACCTACGACCCTTTATTTTGACTAATAACAAGGTAAACTTAACACTTGAATACCCTGGATTTTTGCTAAAATAAAGACTAAACCTAACAATTTCCACCTTAGGCTTTATATTAGCCTACACCAACATTAAGCAACTCCAAGCAATGTTGTAATTTGAGTCTAGGTACCACCTTCGTCAAGGCATCTGCAGCATTGTGTTCAGTACCCACCTTCAGAACTTTAACCGTCTTCGCTTCTAAGACCTCTCTAATAAAGTGATAACGCACATTGATGTGCTTAGTCCTCTCATGAAAAACATGATTCCGCGATTAGTGAATCGCTCCCTGATTATCACAATTAACTGCCACAGTGTTAAGCTCTACGCCCAACTCTTCCAAGAGTCCCCTTAGCCAAATAGCTTCCTTCACAGCCTCTGTAAGGGCCATATACTCTGCCTCTGTAGTTAAAAGAGCCACTACGTATTGTAGTGTTGCCTTCCAGCTTACAATACATCCCTGTACTAAAAATGCGTAATTAGTGATAGACCTACCTTTATCCGGATCCTTAGCGTAGTCTGAATTAACAAAGCTTATTACATGCACATGGTTGTCACGATCTGTCCCACACCAAACCCACGTTTGTAGTACCCCGCAAATATTTCAAAATCCACTTCACTGCTTCCGAATGATTTTTACCCGGACTCGCCAAATATCTGCTAACTATACTTACTGCATACGCTATGTCTGGCCTCGTGCACACCATTAAGTACATTAAGCTCCCAACCGCATTTGCATATGGCACCTTACTCATCCTTTCAACATCACAATCCCTTACCGGGCAATCCTTCAACGACGACTTGAAGTGCCCACCCAATGGCATCTTAACTAATTTCCCATTATCTATTCTAAAATTATTCAAAATCTTAGAAACGTACCCGGATTGTGACACCCTCAGAATCTTGCGACTTCGATCCCTAACGATCTCTATACCAAGAATCTTCTTTGCTTCCCCAAGCTCCTTCATGCCGAACTCCTTTTTAAGCAAAGACTATGTAGACCTAATCTCAGCCTTACTCTTACAAGCGATCAGCATATCATCTACATATAACAATAGATAGATATAATCACCTGGTGCATAACTCCTATAATATACGCAACTGTCGTAACTGCTACGCTTGAACCCGTTGCTCAGCATATACTCATCAAACCTCCTACACCATTACTAGGTGACTACTTCAAACCATAAAGGGATTCCTTTAACAAACATACCTTGTTACCTTGTTCATATCCCTGTGGCTGCCTCATGTAGATCACTTCTTCAAGATTCCCATATAAAAATGCCATCTTTACATCAAGCTGCTCCAGCTCATAATCTTTACACGCAGTCAATGCAAGTATAACCCGAATAGATGTGTGTCGAACTACTAAAGAAAATACTTCATTGTAATCAATACCTGCCCTCTGTGTGAATCCACGAGCCACCAACCTTGCCTTGTACCTAGGATTTTGAACACCTTCAATCCCTTCCATTATCTTGAACAGCCATTTGCAGCTCACCAGCTTTTGCCCAGCTAGATGATCTACTAACTCCCAGGTCTTGTTCTTACTCAGAGAATCCATCTCTTCTTTCATAGCAGCTTTCCACTTAGAACTTTCTTCACAAGAAACTGCCTCTTGGTATGTCAATGGTTCATGAGTATCTTCTTCCTCTACTGAAACAAATGCGTAAGCAACCATATTACTCTCATTTCAAAACCTCAAAGGTTTCGTTCTTGTCCTTGGCTCTCTATCCCGAGCCAACTGATAAACTGTGAGATTCGGTGTCTAATCAGTTTCTTGATCCCCCGCATCTTCATCATCGCCATCTTCCTTATCTGTCTGATCTTACTTAAGCGTATGATTATTTAACCTTTGCAGTTCACCTCAACCTGTAATTCCTCAACAGACTTATCAGTACATGCACTAGAATCCTTCAATATGTCTTTGTACATGACAGTTTCATTGAAGACCACGTTCCTGCTAGTGACTATTTTAGGTGATTCATCATCAAGCCTATATAGTTTGTACCCCTTCACACCCTTAGGATACCCTAAAAGAATGCATTATACCGCTCTTGGCTCGAGCTTACCTTGTTTATCGTGTAGATATGTGACACATTTGAAAATCCTCAACATTCCATAATCACTTGGATGTCGTGACCACATCTCCATGGGTGTCTTTTTCTCAATCGCTGTCGATGGTGACCTATTGATAACATATGCGGTCGTACATTTTGCTTACGCTAGAAGGTCTTGGGCAATCTAAACTGAATTAATAAATAACGTACCTTATCCATGAGAGTTCTGTTCATACGTTATGCTAACCCATTCTATTGCGGTGTCCTGGCAACTGTCAAATGTCTAGCAATCCCACTCTTAATGCATAGCTGCTGAAACTCTTGGTTACAGAACTCAAGACTATTATCCGTCCTCAGCTTTTTAACCGTCCTCCCAGTCTGATTCTCTACTAACTGCTTCTACTCTTTGAACTTTCTAAATGCTTTGTGTTTGAACCTGAGGATATAAACCCATACCCTCCTGGAATAATCATCAACAATAGAAAAGAAATACCTCTTCCCTCCCAATGATTCCACCTGAGACGGACCCCATAAGTCTGAATGAACATAGTCTATCACTCCCTGAGTAGTGTGCCTTCCTACACCAAAAATGACTTGATGTGACTTTCCCAGAACACAATTCTCACAAAAATCAAGCTTACCTAGACTTTTCTTGCCAAACAGCCCCTGCTTTTCCAGCACATGTAGTCCTGCCTCGCTGATATGTCCTAGTCTTTTGTGCCAAACCTGCGCAAGACTGTCTTTTTCTTCAACACTAGCATTAAGCTCACCTGCCATTGCATGGCCATCCAAAGAGTATACGCAATTATCCCTTCGTATTCCAGATAAAACAACCCTGGAACCATTAATCACCTTGACTTTGCCCGACTGCAATTTTACGGGAAATCCCTCTTTTTCAAGAGTTTCCAACGATATCAAGTTTCTTTTCAATTCAGGAATATACCTGACATTGTGTAACACAAAACTTGACCCATCTCTTAATTGTATCCTCACCTTGCCAATACCTCTGATCTTACACTCCCTATTGTCACCCAACTATACACTGCCCCCATCGCATTCCAGAAAATCAAAAAGTATATCTAACCTGGGTGTCATGTGGTATGAACATCCTAAATTCATGATCTAATCTAGCAGAGCCTGTGCGCTCATCACCATCATTACCTTAGAATCGTCATAAGTCGAACCACTAGAGCTTAGTTGCTTATCTTTCTTGACGTAACCTGTTGACTTCTTGCGATTATTCTTCAGACAGTTTCTATTCAAGTGATCCTCAGATTGGCAAATATAACACTTGAGTCTTCCACCTCGAGACTTCGATCTTGACTTTCCCCTTGAATGACGTGAATCCCTACGATCAGTTCTTTCCCTCACATATAACCCTTCACCATCATCCCCCTTCGCCTTAGACCTTTTCTTTGATTTCCTTTGAATTTAGTGTGGCCATTACGTCCTCCAAAGTCAAAGCTTCCCATCCATAGAGCAAGGAATCCACAAAGTGTTCATATGATACTGGTAAAGAAGTAAGTAATATTAAAGCAAGATCTTCATCCTTGAATTTTACCTCAATATTTGCTAAATCAAGAACACTTTTTTTGAACTCATCTATATGCTCGGTAATCTTTCGTCCAGCCGACACGCAGAATGTATACAACTTGTTCTTCAGGTACAACTTGTTAGCCAAGGACTTTGTCATGTACAAAGTCTTAAGCTTTGACCAAACCTCCGCTGCAGTCGTTTCCCCGGTAACCTCTCTCAGCACTTTGTTACCTAAACACAAAATTATGATACTGTGAGCTTTCTTGTTTAGCTCAGCTTTCGCTTCAGCTTCCATATCCATGGGTAAAACCTCAAGGGCTGCTTCACATCCATGTTGGATTAATAAAACACGCATCTTGATTCTCCATAACCCGAAATCACCAGTTCCATCGAATTTCTTGATGTCAAACTTGGCAGCCGTCATTCTTTAATCCCTTTGTTGATCGACTAAACCTTGTGATATGCCCTCACAAAAATCAAAAACTCAACAAAGAACCTTGTGCACACACTACAAAGTACTCCCTAATCACATTTTGCTTTATAAAAACAAAAGTAATAATTAAATCTTAAACAATTTGGCCCAATCTATTCTTAAATCCAAATTTACCTCTTGGCCCAATATTAAAATGATTAAACCCTTAGTATCTTTGTAGTTAACTTTTTAGATACCAACCTTTTACCTGCTTCTTCCTCCTATATCACCAGCAACAGAATAAAAGCAATAGCCACCAAAACCTTGTCGATCTTCACAAAAAATCAACAAACCCTTTTTTGTCCAAACCTGCTGCTCCTTGATGTCCACGAACCTGAAACACCAAGATTTTTGTTGTCGATTAGCTGGTAGCCCAAACAGAGTAGTCTTCTGCTCCTTTCAGAAAAACAAACACCAAAACACCCTTTTTTATCGATCCTAGATAACCAAACAACTCGAGAACCTGGCTCTAATACCACCTGTAGGATTTGTAAGCCTACAACCTGATTATCTAGCAGCGGAACTTCGAAACAAGAAACATACAATAGCAGCAGCTTATATCACGACAAAAAAGAACAGAAAAAAAAGAACGAGCACAAGGTATAACCCTTAACCAAACTATTGATTAAGTTGAAACAATGAAGTGTATAAAGCCCTCCCCCCTCACCTCCTTTTATAGAGATGAGGGGGAAGAAAACACCGACTCCAAACCTTAAGTAGGTTGTGAATACACATGGGTTAGGCTTGGGACACAAGTTAACCTACGACCCTTTATTTTGACTAATAACAAGGTAAACTTAACACTTGACTACCCTGGGTTTTTGCTAAAATAAAGACTAAACCTAACACAACGTTTGATCACCATGAAGAAGGTATGATGGTAGTTATCTTTAGTCATGGTTCATACCAGGCAATGCTGGATAGCATGGAAATTCGATTTGAAATCCAAACAATAGTAACAAACTTAATCTAGCTAGTGGGTTTAATCATAAGTACTTGATTTGTCATGTACGAGTAAATTCAAGGTTAACTATGAGTATAGTAGATGACAAAAAAAAAACAAATTAAGTTTTAACCAAGCTTTATAGAGTGAAGGCACATGGACACTTAGGGTGTGTTTATTTTTTGCTTAATGGACTATTTGCTAACAAAACCTCTTGCACACAGGAGACTTTTTGGTTTCTTTTTTGTTTATCACAAACACCATATCTTAATGTAGAAGAGTGCCAAAAATCCACTCCTTCCTATCTAGGATATAATTTACATACTTTTCTATTCCCTTATTTTTCATCGGTCTACATTTTCTCATTTCTTTCTTCTTCTCCCACAACCTACATCAAAACTATCTTATCTTTTCATTAGTGTATACAAAAACCCGATCACAGCTGCACCACTTGTCACCACCATCTGTATCACTGCCGCATCACCAAAACCACCATTACCATCATCTTCACAACCGCTGCTGCCTAAACCCTTATGCAATTTACAGTCCAACGTTGTCCATTTGTGCAGATCTAAGAATCACAGTCGATTTTGATGTCTCCATCACTTCAAATATGCATTGAAATTGCTCCATCCTTTACCTCCGACTGAAGTTTAAATTCCTAGTTAGGGTTTTTTACAATCGGTTGTGTTCAACATAATTAATATAGAGATAGTTTTGACGTAGAGATATAAGCTGTAAATATTTTAAGCATTCACAAGAAATTCTATGGTAATGTATTTTTTAGATTGAGGAAGATGGGTTTAACTTTATTATATTTTGGATTATTAAAAAGGTAAAGTTGTTATTATTGTATTAATGTTTCCTTCTGGTTGAATAAAAGAAACATAATATTGTCACTTATTTCTTAATGCAAAGACCTCATATTAATGCAAAAGGAATCATTTCCAAACAGGAAAATAAAAGAAACACCCCCTTAATTACAGAAGTATCCTATATCAATTAATAGTTCTTCGGATGTGTGCAGTATTACATAGGTAGAATTGGTCGTTGGATGTTCAAATACTAATTCGTTTGACGTTAGAAAGACATAGGTACAGTGGGTAAAATGGGGATGGCGGCTTGATTCATCTTGTATATATATATATATATATATATATATATATATATATATATATATAATATACTATATATATATATATATATATATATATATATATATATATATATATTGTTCTTAACACTTGTTATTCTTAAGAATCTGTTCGAACTTAACATAGATTCACTAGTCTCAATCTCATCTGTATTGTAAAATACACATCAGGAGATATATACACAATCATCAATGTGTAAAACATATTTCATAGAAAAATTGAAATTTCTTTTGAATGGCCATTTTCATTAAGAAATAACGATTAGCAAGGTGCTACTGAAAAGAATATAAAAACATAATAAGTCTAAAAAACTGATACAAGGGGTGCCTGGTGCCTCGACCATTTATTCAATTCAATATCAACCTAGCTAGAAATTGAATCTTCAAGATGATACATGGACTGCGATTCTTGGTAGGATAAAATTAAAACCAACTAAAGTTACAAAAAAGTAAGATAATAGTGATGGCGATGGTGGTGGCGGCTTGGTGGAGCGGTGGTGAATAGAGGGTGGTGGTGGTGGTGGTGGGTGAGAGGTTGAAGAAGAGAGGTGAATGTATAGTGACTATGGACCTTGATAAAGATTAAAGAAGAAAACAAGAGTAAACAAAATGCTGAAAATGCCATTAGGATAACGAAAAAACTTACGAGCGTTACGCAAAAAGGACAAAGGTGAGAATTTGGGCGAATATGGGGACTAACAAAGCTAGAAAATAGTAAAAATGCTGAAATGTGAGAATTGGTCATACTTGAAGGACCAACAGTACAATTTAGTCTTTTATCTAACTCACTTTAGCCCACTAAACTTCACTTCCAGCTCAAGTCAGTAGCACATTTAATTAAAAAAACTCACTTTCTTCTTCCCCGGATAAAACACACACTTACGTACACTAAAACACACACACTAAATAACCATAAAAACACTACACAAATACAAACTCGCACGCGCAAATTAACTCATGAACCAACTGGCTCACACATGTTGCGATGTCGTGGCTCACCACTAGGGGTGTCAGTAGGGTCGGGTTGACCCGACCAGAATCCGAACCCGATAAGGCTTATCGGGTCGGGTTAGATCGGGTTAAAAAATCTTGTCGGGTTGTTTTGACCCGAACCCGATAAACCAACATTGTTATCGGGTCAAGTTAGGCTCAGATAATTAGTGTTATCGGGTCAACCCGATAAGAAACTCTAAAACATGATACATAATTTTGAAGCACGGTAATATCTCTAAGTTAATTACACAATGGTTGTAATAGACGAGCTAACTAATTGCCATCTTCATCGCTGATTGAGAAATGCATTTTCTTTCCAAGCTATATGTATAGCAGGGACTATTAGTGTAATACAACTCGATAGAAATCACAATCAAGTCTGTAAAAAAACTCCATTCATACATTTGGTTAACATTAGTTGTTGTAAAAACTTGTAAAACCTATCAAGATCAACACCATAACTCATAAAATCATCCTCCCTATTTATTCTTTTATTAATCACAACATCACCTATCTCATAACAGATAGAGTGGTTTACAAGACTCAAAGAAAAGATCAAATTACAATACTCAAAGAAAAGATCAAATTACAATACTTAACTAGAACAAGATCAAACGTTAATCTATGAGAAGAGAGAGAACAACAACTCAGAACAATATATATAGAGAGAGAGACGACTCAGACTTATGAGGCTAGGGTTTACAACTCTTGGATTTTATACTACACAGCTAGAACTTTCTCCACTTGACACAAAGCCCCCTGCACTATCAACATAGATACAAACACAGGAATAAATATAAGAAGTATATAATAGAACTTTACCTTAATTACCTGAAGGCCCCTGAACTATATCATAACAAGGATTAGCTTACATTTGACATATTTCAATATCCCCCCATAAGATAAGCCTGAAAATGATCTTTAAAATGCAAGAGATCACAAAATCTTTTATGATCGACCATAGGCAAACCTTTAGTAAACAAATATGATACATTGTCCTCATATTTGACTTTAACAGTATTAAACACCCCTTCAGCAATCTTTTCTCTTAAGTAAAAGATATCAATCTCAAAATGTTTAGTCCTCTCATGAAAGACAGGATTAGCAGCTAGCTATCTGCATAGCATAGCTGTTATCTCAAAACATTTCCACATGAGTCTTATACTCCACTTTAAACTCAGTTAAGATTTTTAGAATCCAAATAACTTCACGTGCCACACTTGACATAGCTCTATATTCTGCCTCAGCAGAAGATTTAGCTAAGACAAACTGTCTTTTACTTTTCCAGGACACAAGACTGTCCCCAATATACACTGCATATCCAGTTACAGATTTTCAGGTTGTAGTGCATTTGGCCTAGTTTGAGTCCACAAAAGCAGACACCTGGAAATTATTAGACTTAGAATATTGAATACCAGTTCCAGGTGAATGCTTTATATAC
>BQNB010122984.1:0-20177 GCA_026074375.1 Tanacetum coccineum
TATGTCCACATATTGGGGGAAGATTGTTAGCCTTAAAATATGGTGACATATCTGGAATTACAATAGTTTAGTTATAGTGTGACACGTAGGGACTAATAATGACAAGTTACAATAGTTAGGTGTCACTAGGACTATAAATACCCCCTCCATACTTCCATGGAGGGGTGAGGATAAACATTTGTCTCATAAGTGTGTGTTGTTTCTCTCTCTAGAAAACACATACACTCTTTCCTTTCTCTCTCTAATAAAATGGCTTACTTTCATTTCTATCCTCCCTGTCCTCCGGATCGTCTTTTGTTAGTGAAATCGTATTGTTAACAATTGGCATCAGAGCCTAGGAGCATATCGTGATCGTTGTTTGCTGAATCAGAGGTGTTTGTGGTATTTTTTTGGGTAAGAAACTCAAACCGAACGCACCCTTTCTCGCTTACTTTTTGATCTAAAATGTGTGTTTTACGACGATCAACTTGTACTTTTGTTAGTCTTATATGTACTAGCAACTTATTTGGGTATCAAAACACGTTTTTGGATCAAAAATATCTGGGTTTTTGAAGAATTTTTGAAGACCGCGAAACATGTTTGAAGGAAGCGAAATGTGTTTTGAAGACAGCGAAACATGCAGATCAAGTCACATTCCGAGCGAAATATGCAAAATTTCTTCAAGCGAAACATGTTGGAAGAGTTCAAGCAAAATGTGCAATTTCCTGTCAAGCGAAATGTGCAATTTTTTCTCAAGCAAAACATGTTTCTTAAACCAAGCGAAATGTGTAATTTCCTTAAACCAAGCGAAATGTGTAGATTTCAAGCGAAATATGCAGGTCTGTTTCTCAAGCGAATTATGTTGAAATGTGCCAAGCGAAACATGACACTGTTTAAGGAAATTTTATGTTTTGAAAACCTAATTTCCCTAAAAAAAATTTGACCTTACCGCGAAATAGGTCGATTTGCGCATCAGGTGGGCATGTGACCGACTTTGGGCATGTGACTGAATTTGGGAATATGATCATCAAGACAAATCAAAACATAAACACCAAAGCAAACACAACACTTATTTGAGATTGAAGTTGAGTTTCACAAAGGCGTTTACTTATTTCATCATCGAGACTTCCTTCTATTTGCTACCCCTTTTCTTTAAACCTAATCTATCGATTGATGACTTGCTTGACCGTCATTACAGCTTAATGAATAGTGAATTGAATTATCTAGTTTACAGAAGTCAGGGGTGGTTGGATTGCAGACCTGGTTAACTATCACTTAAAGAGTTACAATGTAGTGGCTCAGTGTTACACGCAGAAGACGATGTGGATAATTTCAAGAGGTGTTGTACTTCTTATACTTTTCTGGTTGGGTATAGAGTACTTATAGATTTAATCTTGCACCGTTCTTCAATCAACAATAGTGCAAGCTTAAGTAATAAATTTAGGGGATTTGACTTCATTTTCAAGTTTGGTATATCGGGTTTACTTCACCAAGTGATCACAGCAATAGCCGAAGGAATACGAGGTTGGTAAGTTAGCCAGAGAGTTTAAAGGTTGAGATGTAATCAGCAATTCTCATGGGATATTATTGTCCCATTCCAAGACAAAGGTACTTCACAGTCTAAGTACAATTTTCAAAGTTTTTCAACGACATTCATATACAAGACCTTGATTATACCAAGTTTTCTTGATTCTTGCTTCATCTCCTCTACGGTTTCCGAAGACAAGAGGGTAATGCTTTGTTTAGATTTCAATATTTGTGCTTAAGACAAGAACTTCTCGAGTATATATGTGTACACAACAATGATGCTTCCGAGAGTTCATAACTATCATGGGGGAAAATGTGTACATCCAGGACTTAGTTGACTTTGATGTTACCTTGTCAACTTCCAGGGGGAAGTAGCGTATACTACTTTACTTAGCATGGTTTATGAAGTATACTGCATACGTGAGAAGAATTGATGCTGATTTTTCTCGCATGCACACCCTGAACGAATATTCCACCAAGCCCTAAAGATAAGAAGTAGTGGACCGTTGGTATGTTTTGACATCTAACAAATTCTGCGTGCACGTCAAATGACAAGTAAAAGATTGTTCAAGCTACAACAATGTTTTCAGAATTTGTTTAAGATAGGGATGTTAGTTTGGGGGGAAGCTGATTCAGAAACTTCACCAAAAAGGAGTCTATAAAGAAAGCTTTTCAAGACATGCTGCATGAATTGGGGGGAAGTTAATCTAGTTCATGCATACTACAATGGTTCATGTATAAGTAAAGACCTCTCAAAGATCCAAGCTGGATACAAGTATTCAAGACAAGGAGAACTCAGAAGACATCTGTTAGCTTTGGAATCAGCGCTTTGGAAGACTTATTTGTGTTGTTATTTGTAATGATAGGAACAATTGTAAGTAGATTCTCAATATGTCCACATAGTAGGGGAAAGATTGTTAGCCTTTAATATATGGTAAATACGATATCCCTGTGAATTACAATAGTTTAGTTATAGTGTGCACGTAGGGACTAATAATGACAAGTTACAATAGTTAGGTGTCACTGAGACTATAAATACCCCCTCCATACTTCCATGGAGGGGTGAGAGGATAAACATTTATCTCATAAGTGTGTGTTGTTTCTCTCTCTAGAAAACACACACACACTCTTTCCTTTCTCTCTCTAATAAAATGGCTTACTTTCATTTCTATCCTCCCCGTCCTCTGGATCGTCTTTTGTTAGTGAAATCTTATTGTCAACATAAACTGTAGTGGTTAATTCTTAAGCAGAATCATGAATCCTCAAGAAAAACAGCAAGTTGCTGCTCGTGATGATAAATGGGTTCCATTCTCTAAGAAAGACAAGATTAGCTCTACCAATATCAGACTGGAAACCACTGTGCTGTAAAAGGAAGAGACATTTCAAGTAGTCATTGATCTCATCAAGAACTCCACCTGCTTTAAAGCTTTCACTATTTTTGTAGATGTCCCAGAAATATTTATGCAGCAGTTCTGGTATTCCATCAAGAAGGTTCAAGGCACTGATTCTTATAAATTTCTACTTGCCAACAAGAAGTGTACTATCAATGCTGAAGTCTTTAGGACACTTCTTGATATATGTCCAAGAGTGGAAGGTGTAGACTTTACGGATGTTCCAGATGATGATACTGCACTCACCTTTCTTATTGATCTTAGATACAAGGGTCTACTGTACAAGCACACCAACATGTTTGTGGATCACATGCACTAGCCATGGAGAACTCTGGCAGCTATAATCAACAAGTGTCTCTCTGGAAAGATGGCAAGCAATGACAAACTTAGAAAGTCCAGAATTGACATAATGTTGGGGATGTTCAAAAGAGAAAATGTTGACTACTCTGAGTTGATTTGGGAAGACATTGCTTACCAGATTGATCGCAGGAAAGAAAAGAAATCAAGACGAGAAAACATGCCATATCCCTGATTAACAAAAATCATCATCAATCACTTCCTGAAACAAAACAAGTCTCTCACCAACCTCAACTATCAACACTATCATACAATCAAGGATGATGGTATTGTAAGTAGGTTAAAGTTTGTCATAATAGGTGAAGATTATCAGGAATATGGACTTCCCATTCCTGAGACTATGCTGACTGAAGCAATCAAACAATCTAAAACCTATCAAATGTTCATCAAGTATTCTACTGGTTAGATTCTCCTTAAGAAGAGCAGAGGAAAAGGTTCATAAGGAAAAAAGACTGCTGATGACTCTCAAGAAACTGTTGATGTATCTGAAGAGTCTGAACTTGAACCAAAACATGCCAAAAAGAAAACTTCTAGTAAAAGAAGGGTCAAGAAGAAAGTCACACTATCTGCTAATGACAACATTATTTCTGATGATCCTGTTGCTGCGTTGGAGTTCGCTAAGTCTATCAACTAAAATGAAGCTAAAGAAGCAGAAGCAGCAAGGAAAGTCCATGCTACACATGCTAGAATCATGACTGAATCTGTCCCTGAATCTTGCTAAGAAGAAGTCTGGTGGCAGAAGTTCTAAGAGTGTAGTCATTCAAGACACTATAAGTGCTCCAAAGTCAAAACCTACCACTTCAAAGACTAAGCTTAAAGGTGCTTCATCTCTTACTCTAAAAGAACAAGAAGCTGCAAACATTATACAAGCTCTTAAGGAAAGTAAGAAGACAAGCAGAAGACAACCAGGTACTGAAGACTCAAATGAAGGAAATGGTAGTAAACCAAGGGTTCCCGATGAGTCCACAGTCATCTCTGCTACCTCAAGTGAAGGAACTGGTATTAAACTAGGGGTTCCCAATGAGGAAAAGGACATAACCGAAGAGAAGGTTATTCTAGAATGGGGAGATGAACAAGACAGTGAACATTCTGATGATGATAATGATGATGTTGAGAAGGATGATAAAGATGGAGATGGTGATGATGAAGGCATTGATCATATCAGTGATACACAAGATGTTGATGATGAAGATGTCAAAATTGAATCCGATGAGGATGATATCTATAAGTACGAGATTCGTGTACGCAAGGATGAGGATGAAGAGATGATTAATGCTGAAGTTGATGATTCTGATAAAGGTGATGAAAAGATTACTCATGCAGCATAGGCAGATGCTAAAAAGACTTCAGAAGTAAAGGATGATCCCAAAAAGACCAAACTCCCTCCATCAAGCTCTAGCTTATCTGTATCATTAGGTTTTGGTGATCAATTCCTTAAACTTTCTTTTGATTCTTTTTTGGTTAGTACTGTTAAGGACACTACAGATACAAAGATCAACTCATTATGGGAAGTTAAGATCCAGTCTAAAGTTCCACATACCTAGTCTCTATTCGTGCTTAATGTACCTGTATTTTTTATTTTTGAACCCACAGTTCCCACACCTGTTCAAGAATCTCCTTTAATAGCTACTGTAACAACTCTACCTCCTCCATATGTATCCACCACACCTCCTGTACTTCAACAAACAACAATTCCAATCCCCATACAACCAATCACAATCGATGCTCCAACCGTCACCATTGCTGTTCCTGAATCCAATGCACTCACTGTTGTTGAATTAAAAGTTGCAAAATTGGAAATAGATATGTCTGATCTAAAAACTGTTGATCACTCTACTGAAGCTCTTGTTATTCTCAAGTCCCAAGTTCCATTTGTTGTTGATAACTATCTTGGATCCAAAGTTAGGGATGTCTTTCAAAAGGAACTGAAGAAACACACAACAAATCTTATTCAGAAATATTCTCTGCAGCAGTTTTCTAAATCGTCCAAGAAATAGACACCAATAGTTGATCTAGAATAAGGATCTAAGAAGAGTGAGAAGGAACAAGCTGAGAAGCAACAGAAGCTAAAGTTTACTATCAAGTCTACTAACAAGGCAGCTTTCGAAGAGTATGATCTGAAAAGCGCTCTCTACTAATCCATGCATGCAAACAAGTCTATTAACAGATATCCTGCCAATCATCGATTGTACCATGCACTCATGGAAGCATTGACTGAAGATGAAAATGTAATGGATAAGGGAGTCGTTGACATAGTGAAAGACCACAAGAGAAAGCATGATAATGATGAAGACGATGATGATAAAGACCCTCTAGCTGGACCAAACCAGGGTAAAAAGACCAAGAGGAGAAAAACTAAAGGGTCTGAGTCTTCTAAGAAGCCATCCTCAACCGAGGAAACTCCAAAAGGTAAAGCTCCAACTAAAGGATCTAAAACTAGTAAGTTTGCTTCTATAAAGGAACTATTTGAAGAACCTATTGCTGAGGTGGTTATGAATGATGTTGAGATGATGTAGCTCATGATGATAATCAATCACAAGACACCTTAAAACCCAAAACAAGAAAGAATCTGAATCCAGATTGGTTCAAGCAACCTCCAAGGCCTCCTACTATTGATCCTGAATGGAATAAGCATCAGGTTGTACTTGATCAACCAGAACAACCTTGGTTCAATCAAATGGTCTCTGTTACAAAGGATCCTCTCACATTGAACGACCTCATGGCCACTCCTATTGACTTCTCTAAGTATGTGTTGAATGGACTAAAAATAAAAAATCTCACTCAAGATATCTTGTTAGGACATGCCTTCAATTTGTTAAAAGGCACTTGCTCTAGCAGTATCGAGCTTGAGTACAACTTCCAAGAGTGCTTCAATGCATTAACAGACAAGCTTGATTGGAATAATCCAGAAGGATATTGTTACCAGTTTGATCTATCCATGCCTCTTCCTCTACAAGGTCCCCCAGGTCATCGAACCGTTGTTGTTGACTATTTCTTCAATAATGTTCTAGAGTATCTGAAGACTTCTAATCCAGAGGTTACATATACTTCATCTATTACGAAAACAAAGGCGGCTCGGTATGAGATCAAACGAATTGAAGACATGGTCCGTACACTTTGGAGTACCATTAAACATGCATATGACAAAGATGCTGTAAAGGGAATCAAGCACAGGGGTGAAAGACGTAAACTGTGGTACCGATCTCAAATAAGCAAATTTTCTAAGCATAACGTTTACTCTACTAAGGCAATTCTTGGTGTAAAGAGTGTTAGTGTCAAGAATTTGCATGGATATGGTCACTTACAAGAGATAGGGATTTTCATTGCTGTGATAGTGGGTGGAGGAATGTCTTGTTCTGCCATCTTACAATTGAGTTCTTCTTATTCAAAGTTTCCACACAAGCTCTGATACTACTGGATGGGTCATTTTCTGAATAGATCTTAACCTTTAGCTTGTAAAGGGTTTGTTCCTTTAGATAATTCTGAAGCAACAATAATGAAACACTGATATGAACACTATTGATTATGCGGAAACTAATCAATAATGCTAAGAAGAACAATAATAAGAATCACAAAAGAACTTTATATTATAATTTGAATTTGCCTAGGTTACAGATTACAAAAACTATGATTGCTAATAGATCTCTATTGATCTGTGTAGAACTATATCTACTAACTATTCCCAGGGTTCCATTTATAGACTAAGGAAACCCTAATAGCTTTACAAAATGCGTATAAAGATCATGCATATCCTTTCGAATGATAATCTCATGGCATACCATAGCAGTAACTAATACAATACACTAGCAGTACTAATACTAACTAACAGTACTAACTATTACCGGCAGTACTAACATTGTACTGGCAGTACTAACTATAAAACTAGCAGTACTAAAGACTAGACTTTTATTTTTTTATTTTCTTCAATCTTTATTAACAGCATTAAGTCTTCACTAGTAGTATTAATCTTGATCCAGCAGTATCAATCTGTAGAAGCTTTAGAATCTCAACAATCCTCCCCTAAACTTGTAATTTACTCTCAAATCTCAAGTTTCTTCTGGATTAGATCTTCAATTATTCTTTTTCCGAGGATTCTTTCAAACACACTTTTATTGTTCTTCAAATCTGAGTCTTGATAAACTTTAGCAACTCAAATGCCATAGAACTTTCTGCTTCAGCTTCTAATTTCCAGTTAAGTCCTCTTCTAAAGTGTTTTCTTTGGTGAGTGGATACTTTTTCCTCTACAAACATATAATAGACATCAAAGTACCATCAACCAGCAGTGTGTGCACACTACAAGTTTTTAACAGCTTCCACTGATTTTTTCCACATATGGTTTTTGGTTCTTCCAGATATCATCATCTTGCTCAGGATCTACTAGTATCTTCAGATCACCCCATAACATCAAATTGTATCCTTCGGAGTGTTATCTTGAAATCTTTCCATTACCAACCTGTGTAAAACCTCTAAGTCATGTCTATCAAAACTTTTCAGCATACTCTCAAAGGTTTTATGATAACTAGTGTTTCCATCTGCTCTTATGATCTTGTAAACATGCATATTTCCTAAACTTTGAGATTCCCAATCACTATATGAAACTTAGCATGCAAAACTTCTGATCCCAATTCTTACCTCATCCTGGAACTACTGTCAACCACATTCTTAATTCATCTTTTTCGTCCTCATAATCAGTTGTTTCTTTCTCTTTCTTCTGTCTCTTTGAGCTGTCTTGACCTTGTTTGTCACTAGCTCTTCTTCTTGCAAGTGTTTTTCTTCCTAATTCCAACAGCTTTTTTCAACAACAACTGGCTCAAGATTCACATTTTCTTCTACAAACCTTCTCTCTTCCACTGCCTTTTTGAAGTTATCTTTTTCAACGTTGTTTTAGAAGAATTCTTTTTCAACGTCAACCCTATAGAAATAAAGGATTGACATGATCCCATCTTTCAAAAATTGGTCTGATGTCATCATAGCTCATTTTCTTAAAGTAGCTCTCTTTGTAGCCTCCTTGATTCTTCAAGTATGTAATCATATTCCTTCTTGCTTTAGCTATTGACACAGGTCTATTCTTCAAAGCATGATACCTCAGTACACTTAGATCATTCCAATCAATTCTATGAGATTGAGTAGGTTGAGTTGGAACCTCATGTCTTTGATCAAGTTGTCTTTGCAATTCCCTAGCAGCTTCCTAATTTAGTCTTTCTTCTTTTTCTTCTTGCAAAGCTCTTACTTCCTGTTCTGCATTAAATCTGATTCTTTCTTCTTCTTCCATCTTCCTAGCTAACTCCTCATCCATACTCAACTGCACTTAAGTTCTTTTCTTAACCTTCTTTGGAGTAGCAGGTTCTTCCATTATGGCCTTCCCTTTATCCTTGGCACTCCTTCTTGTATACACATGAGGTACAACAGTACTAACCTTTGGAGGACTAGCAGTACTAACTTGTATGTTAGCAGTACTAATCTCCATCTCACATTTCTTACCACTTCCATGTTCTTCAATAATTTCAGTGGGAGTCTCTTCTTGTACAAGTACTTCAGTTTCATCACTAGGCTTCTCATGAACTTCCTCTTCCTGTGGAATCCAAGAAATACCTTCATCTTGTACTAGAGAAATCGTTGGATCTTTATTAATTTGAGAAATCTTCCTCCCCTGTTTGGAAGAATCCTCTGCAATCTCTTCATCATCAGAAAGAACAATCTTTGCCTTTCTCCTTGCCTTACCAGACTTCAGCTTGTATTCCAGTTTCTTTACTCTAAGTACTAACTTGGTGAGAGCAGTACTATAAGTCTACTTTGTCTGCTGAAAGTCCTTCTCCAATCCATTAATCTTGTCATTCAATTTGGTAACCAAAACCGTCAAATCATGTTGTTGCACACTACCCTTAGCACTTCCATGTGAGTGAACATCATGGAGAGGTGAATCATGGGGCATAAAAGCAGTCTCCTCTGCCTCATGGGTGGGTTGAATTGGTTCTGGTAAAGGGGATGGTTGAGTGGGTTGTGGAGATAATGATGGTGAAGATGTGATCCTTGAGGGTGATTGTTGTTGCTCTTCATCATGTGCTTGTACCAACATATTCTCAAACAATGGTGTTACTACCCCTAAATACCCCTTAGAGGCTCTCCTCATATTACTAAACAGTTTACTTGTAAGAGTAGGAGTGGGATAAGTTCTAGTATAAGGTAAGAGTAACCTTTGTTGTTTGTTAAGAAGGAGTTAAATAAACCTGGGATACAATAAGAATTTGTGTGGGCTATCCAAATTCTTAACCATAGCTTCAAAGATGAATTTAGAAAAGTTAAACCTCATGCTTGTAGCTAGACAGATGAGTGCTGTAGCAATGTTGCTACTGAATTGATCCCATGCAGTCTTCTTGGAGCTCAGACAATGTAGAATTATGTGAATAAAGAACTTCCATTGGGGTGAGAAATGACCTTTAAAGAATGTAAGGCTTTCAGAATTAGTCACATACCCCATATGAGCTAAGTGCTCAAATATTTCTTCATTGGAGAGTGAAGAAATGCCTTCTGCATCTTCTAACTTCAAATGTCTTCTCAAAGAATATTTAGGTTATGCAGCTTTTCATGTTACATCAATAGTTACAGAAAATAGCTTGTAGTCCTTCCACTCTAGTTTAGTGCTTTCAAAAACCACAGCAGTTTCCTAAAATTGTTCAATAAGGGACACTAATATGATAGGATTTTTAGTAAGTGCATTGTTAGGATATTGCTTGACGTATGATAATCTATGATTTCATCAAAACCATCCTAACTTTCATGATTTAACGAATTTGGCGACCCAGATTTGGCTTGTCGCATAATTCACAAACTGTGCCCATTTGATGAATGAAAAGATGATGAACATGATGTTCGGGTATCTTAGTTCGTGTGTATAAGTGTAAGGGTGTGGTAGAGTGATATTGAAGTATGAGTGAGGTTTTTAGAGATTATGTGTTCAACCGATTGTAACGAGTTGTTCTTTATTTGAAGTAAATCGTTTAGCTATAGAATTAAATCAAGATAGTCTTTGATTAGTCAAACCCTATTAGCTATAGTTTGTAGCGGAAGAAATTTCTTAACGACTCTTTGATGAGGAAAATCTGGTTAGGATCAAACATGTATACGATCATTTAGCTGTAGAGTACTAAGTTTGGTCTAGTAGTACTAATTTTAAGTCTAACAGTACTAACTTGATCCAACAGTAGTAATACTTGCCTGACAATATTAACTTAACACTGACAGTACTAAGTGTGGTACCAAGCAGTATTAACTCCAAACTTGATCCATCAAAGATATTCAGAGCAATGTAGATTCATATTCTTCCCTTTCTGTTTTATGCTCACAAGATATCTCTCAATTCTTATTTCTCACCAAACACTATTTTTGTTTTTACACACAACTATTGTTTTGTTTTGAATCACCAAAATGTCTCTATTTTTTACTCACAAAAGCAGAAAATTTGGGTAATGTTTGCCTTTCAATTCCTTTAGCTCAAACTGTCCTCCCACTTCCAAGTTTGATCCTCTTGAGAGAGGTGGGTTCATTGGGACTTGTTTTATAGTTTTTTGGCAAATACCAACCATTAAAACGGATTTGGGATGTCTTTTACCAAGGGCCAGTTTGTGCTTTGGTAGCCATGCTCTTGCAATAAACATGGTGCATTGTAAAAACCATATAGTTGTTTGGTTAAACTATCAACATCACGGGGATTTAGAAGTCTTTACCAAGGCCGTTTGCTTTGGACTAGTCAGTTCTTGATGTCTGTTAGACATGGTGAACTGATGACCATTTGTTGTGTGATTTACCACCAACATTTGTTGGAACACGCTACCATCATATTCCTCCCTTCAGAGAAAGCCTTCAAAGTAGGTCACACCATATCTGTTATGTGTACACAGTAGACTAACTGATGAACCTAGCAGTATTAAATTTTTGTACTAGCAGTACAAAGTTGCAACTCATAGTATTAACTAAGCTCAATAGTATTAACCAAGTATTCATCATATTTACCCTCTAGTTGTATTATAAACTCCCCTCAAATAATTGCTTACAGGTTTAACCTCCCAATGCTAACCACCAAAAAGTTAAATCTTGTGACATCAAATTTTCTTTGAGTGAGAAGGTCTGTGCAACAATAGAGTCTGTGTGAATCCTTGATAAAACTTCTATTAGTCTTTTCTCATAGCAATCTCGTGATAAAATGGAAATCGAATTCTCGTAGCTTGGTCATAGAATGAGCACAACAGGTATTCTTGATAACACTTTATAGGCTTCATTATCAATATGGATTTCTGGTGTTCAATGAACATTAAACCATAATCCATCATCTGATTCTGTATCCATAGTACTTGCCCACAACAGTTAGCAGCTGCAACATATTCTGCCTCAGTAGTAGAATTTGCCACAATAGTCTACTTCTTGCATTGCCAAGATATCAATCTTCTACCAAGAAATTGACAGCCACCTGTTGTTGATTTTTTGTCAAGGCTGGATCCTCCATAGTCACTCTTTAAGAAAGCTTCTAGTTCAAAAGGTGAATCCCTAGGATACCATAAACCTAATTTGGGTTGATGTTTGAGGTACCTAAAAATCTTTTTACTGCATTTGAGTGTGAGGCTTTGGGAGTGACTTGAAATCTAGCCCATGTACACACAGCAAACATGATGTCTGGCCTTGATGCAGTCAAATACATTAGGGAACCAATCATAGATCTGTAGACATGTACATCTACATCTTTACCATCTTCATCCTTGACCAGTGGCTTATTAGACTCAATAGGAGTAGTAGCTGTTAACTGCTGGTCAAAAATCAAATTCTTAAGATGTTAGCTACATACTTACCGGACTATAAAAATTCCATCACGTAGTTGCTTAACTTGACTATAGTCCCAAAAAGAAAGTGAGTTCACCATGGAGTTCATTTGGATATTTTGTGCCATACAATCTCAAACTCTGGTTCACATAGGACCTTCTTTGTAGAACCAAAAATAATGTCATCCACATACACTTGGACTAACATAATGTCACTTTTTTTCTTCTTGATAAACAATGTTTTGTCTATGGTACCTCTCCTAAAACCATTTTCCATTAGAAAAGAAGAAAGTGTCTCATACCAAGCTCTAGGGGCTTGATGAAGACCATAAAGAGCTTTAATCACGTTATAGACTTTGTTTGGATGAGCATGATCAACAAAGCCTGAAGGTTGTGATTCGTTTGAAAGTATATGTATATATAATCAATAATACACAAGCAAATCCCAACAAGTCACCCTTGACCAAGGCGACTAGTCAAAATCCACAAAGAGAATCAATATATATATATCCGAAAGTATGATTCCCGGGTCGTTTATCCCCAACGAGGCATGAAATTGACGGTTACGTTATTGGTATGACTTTTGGATGTTTGAATACAAGAAGGATTTGATGATTTATTTTCTAAATTCTACGGGAAAAACATAAAAAGGCACGGGAGGAATAAATATTTAACCTATACTTACGGGACAGAAAGCATAAAAAAGGCAATGGATGGACTTAAAATTCTACGGGAAGCAAAAATAAGCATTAATACAGGAAATCCTAAGTCTACGGGAACATAATTATAAGGGCAATTAAAGTTAAAACGTGAAAACGAGAACGGGATTTTAAACCCGTTCTTTAAAAACCTAAATCTTACAAATTTAACCCTACGGATGCAAATTTATTTTTCCTAGGTCCTAAATGATAAAATAAATTTTTTAAAAAAAGAATTATATTTTTTTGGTTTTTATTTAATTTTTTATGATTTAAAAACAGTTTTAAAAAGAAAAATTGATAAAAGTAGTTTGAACTAAGCTGAATCTAAGAAAAATAAGTGCTTTGAAAGAGTGCTTAAATATAAGCCAGAAATAAGCCACAAAGGGCTGATAGCTTAATAAGTAAAAGGAGTTAAAAGAATAAATTATGCAAGTTAAATTGGAAAAGACCCAAGGGCACTAGTGGTAGCAGAGGTGTGTTGTGGGACGTTTAGTTTGCAAAGGAGAGGTTATGGGTTCGACCCCCATGGCCTCTTTTTTTTTAAAACAATTTTTTTTAAAAACTTATAAAGCAAGTTAAAATAACCACTTTTTAAAAAAACACTTTGTACAACTCTTAAGAATAAGCCTGGAAACAAGCAAGAAAAAGCAGGCAGTATGGCTTATTTTAACTTATTAACTAAAAAGGGCTTACTGTTTGAAAATTTAAAGACAAATAAGCTAGAGAAAGTGGGAAATAAGCTAAAGCAGGTAGTATACAAGACCTAATAAAAGCAAATGCTAACATAAATAATGCAGAAAAGATATAAGCCAGGAAGCCTAAAAAGCAATAAGCTACGAAAGGCTAAAATGCATTTATTTTTGGGAAAACAGCTAATGTGCACTTTTTGGACTACTTTTTTAAGCTAATTAGCAAATAAGCTGAATACTAAAAAAGCTAAATAATCAATTAAAGACACTACTTCATAGATTAAGAAAAAGTAAAAATTAAGCAGTTTGAATTAAGAATAAGCTAAATAGAAGAACATGAAAAAGGACTATTTATGGCAGACTAACACTTTTTAAGATGGAAAGGCAATTTGCAGCCTAGGATTTTTGGGCTCAAAACACTTATGGAAAACTTGAAAACTAGAAAGAGCTTGACATTATAAGCAAATAAGCTGAATTCAACAAATTATATCCTAATTTAAGCTAGAATTTAGCCTCAAAGGATCTGAACAATTGGTCATCTAAACCATAAGCCATCTATCCTTTACTGTTTTTGATCAAAGGACTCAAAAAGATTTTCCTAAGTACTAATAGCAAAATACAAATTTAAATTGATGCATCTTGAACTTACTTTGACACAACTCAAGTGAGACTTTAGTGAATTTGTCAAAAGAGCTTTTTGAGAAAGCCAATAACCTGCATTATTGATTATATGATAACTCAAACTTAAAAACTTGACAAAGCTTAATGAAAACTGTTTAAAACTAACTTTTAGACTAAACTAGAGCTTGTGGAAATTGGCTAGAGGACGCAAGACAGATTATACACTTATTTGACCCATTTTCAACCTTAATCCAAACACTCCCTTAGCAATTGTAAACCCATTTTTTTTACTGAATTAAACTGATTTAACCTACGTTAAGTAAAAACAGATGACCAATTAGCATTGTTAAGCAGAATTAAGCAATAGAAATGCAGTTATAAGCACTTAAAATAAGCAAATCACAATAAGTAGTTTTTTTAAAAGCATAAAAGACAGAATTTTTATACAACATAAATTTCATTAACAAGAAAGTTTTTACATGATTAAAAGCAAATGATAGAATTTAAAAAGCATAATTTAAGACATTGAAAAATAAAATTAAAGCTAAAGCTATTCTACTCCTAGTTCCTAGTTAACTTTTTTTTTCTATCTTCTTTCTTTATATAAGCTGATGAAGGTCTTTTAGGAGTGCTTGTTGTGCTTTTGTTGTGAGAGGAAACCAAAGTTCATCAAAGCCCTTTAATATTTCTTGGTCCCCAATCCTTTCAATCTAAGCCGTTCATTTTCTTGTCTTTTGTTCTTGACAAATAGGAGCATTTGGGATTGCAAACATGGCTATGGGGTTTTGTGGTGTGGGGTGACTAGGTAAATCATGTGGGTGTGGGGTAGAGAAGTAAAGGAGATGATGAACAGTGACGTGGGGTTTTTGGCGGGTTTTGTATAAATTAAGTGGGTGTGTGTGTGTGAATAACAGGGGTAAAGGTTTGGGTAAATGGCAAAAATGGTCCCTGAAAGTGTATAGTATGATTACATCCATCGTCCTTGTTTAGTTCATCATTGGTCCTTGAGGTTGGGTTGGTATTTGCACCGTTAGTCCTTAAGGGACCAACGAATTAATGGTTATAAGTGGTTAACGGGTTTAGTCGTTAAGTGGGTAAAATGGGTTTTGGGCTTTGCAATTTAGGTCGGTTATAAAGGGTTTTGGGGTTTTAAATGTTTAAGGCTTATAAGAATTTTATATAAAAGCTTAATGGGCTGTCCCGACCCATTAAATGGGTACGGGTTGGCCCATTAACTTTTTCTTCGGTTTCGGCTCCGTCTTTGACTTTGACTTTTGTCGGGGTTGACTTTAACTTTTTGACTTTTGGCTCTGATTTTGACTTCTCTTCACGCTCTTTCCGTTCTCGTGCTCGGTTTTGTCATTTTGGGCTTTGTTTTTTTTGTCCTTTTCTTAGATATCCTTTACCTGCACAATACAAATGCAAAACATACAAATACAACGTATTTTTGGTACATTTTTGGTCGTTTATGTCCGTTTTTAATGGTCAAGGGTATATGTAATTAAACACATACCAAAATCCCCCATACTAAGATATTGCCGTGTCCTCACGCAATGCTATATGTAAACACTTAAGAAAATGAAGAATCTCGATCCCCCTCGACTAATAACCTCGAAAAGTAGCTAAGTGTTCTTCAAGGGGAATGAAAGAATCAAAAGCTTTGAAAAGCCCCATTTTTTCCATTTTTTACATATTTACACTAACTACCACAAATATTTTTGTATTTTTATTTTTTCTCATTTTTTGTACTTTTCTTTTTAAGCAACTAACTAACTTATTTGACTTTCGTTATTTTATAACTTTAGGGATCATAGAACAAGAAACATTTCAATCCTAAAATGCCCCAAAAAGGATAAATTCATCGTTCCTGACTTTTCACTTATTCCAAACCAAACACAAAACGAAATCACCCTAAATATGAGTTAAGATGCTAACACTACTCATATTTATAACTTGTGAACTTTTCACTCCCGACAATTATTATATATATTAGGTGAGTGTGCCATTTTGAATTTTAACAATGGATCAAAGTTTTGCAAAATTCTATGCTTCACGTTCCACCCGAGAATAATAAGTTTGAAGGCGAGATCATCCCATGTAGCGACTTTCGTCTCGGCACATCCCAACCTCACGGCTAAGTGACCAGGATTTTGACACCTCACAGAGACTAGTATCGAGACTCACGGACCTTCGGTTTCAAAAACTCTTAGGTTTCGCGTTCATACATATCTTATTTAATGTAATCATGAAATAACCTAAGTTCAAAAGCATATTTAAATTTTAGAAGGCTGCAACATCGATTGTGAGCCGGCAAGATGCAGCAAACTTTTATCGGTCTCGAATTATTATTCTTACTATGGGCTTTCTTTTTGAAGGCTGCAACATCGGTTGTGAGCCGGCAAGATGCAGCAAACTTTTATCAGCCCACAGTTTAAAATTATTATTCATCATTCTTTTTTCATTTTTTTCATTATTTTTTTCATTATTTTTTTACTTTATTTTGCGATATATAGAAAAGACTTCTTTTTGGAAAATTTAAGTATAAATTTGAACTAAGACTAAAATTATTGATATCGACTACATTTCAAATTCAAAAATTGTTGATTTAAGTTTAATTTTCAAAAGTAGCACGTATTATTAGTCTGGTTAGGAGCTTATGGGAGAAAAAGCCACAAATTACACTTATGAGCTTGTAAGATTTCCAAATAATCCTTGTTTAGCATCCGACTCATACTTAACTCTATCATTTTTCGTTCTTCGCGAAGATTCGCGAATGCTTAGTCTAAAAGTTAAGGAACAAGCTAGAGCTCAACACGCTCGATCGAGTCAAAATTTATTCTTATTCTACCCAGCAGGAAAGTCAAAATTATGATAAAACACATATTTTGTTTTTCAAAATTTTTAAAATTTTTCATTATTTTGGTATTTTGGTGGTAAAACGGGATTACGTGAAAACAACGGCTGCAGGCACAATCAAATCGATAGATCCCCCCCCCCCCATATTAGAACCAAACATTGTCCTCAATGTTTTAAGAAGGGTCTCTATGTAAATCTAAGGACGTTTATTGGGTATGCCAAAAGAAAAATGTTAGTCGATAAGATTAGGATATTGGGATTCCCAAAATGAAGCTGAGACAAAACCGCGAGCACGAGAGTCATCACAATCCGGAAAATCCTGGATAATAAACCACAAAACACAAAACACGAGATTATGGAAGAGGCGAGCCTCCTCATAACACACTTATTAGATATAAGAAAGAAGATAGAATGGATAAGCATGGGTTGCCACCCACGAAGCGCTTGTTTAAGGTCACTGAGCTTGACCCGATCCCCCCATACTTGAGCTTTGTCAAGGGGGATAAAAATGGGGATGACGAACACCCAAATTATGAGTGTTGTCTCCATGAATCAACATCGGGCTTTTATAATGAAAAAGCGTGGAAGCTTTAAAGCCCCGATGTGATGAAGAAGGAGGAGATTTCTCCTTTGAAGCAAGAACACCGTGATTGAAAATTTTTCTCATTTATCGGGATGAAAATGGAGTTTAAAGTATCAATCACGGGGGAATGAGTAGCAAGAAATCTCATGGATTTAACTTCAATGCATATCCCCGGATCATAAATCTTGTTTCTATCTCCGGAAGGAGAAGAATCATTAAGATCAGATCCAAGATCATTAATAGAAGGAATGAAGTCGAAATCCATATGAAGGGCGGGATGGGTGGGCAAAATATTAGGCACATCCACGGGGATGTCTTCCACCACATCAATGGTTGAATCTCCCGAATCGGGATAATCAACATGAAATGATTCGAACTCGGGAAGGAAAGTAGAATTATCGTCATCTTCCGAGTCGAAATCATCACTCTTAATACCCGGTGGTATTGAGTCATCCGGACCGGGAAATATATCGATCTCTTCCCTAAGAGAGTCACTATCCTCAACGGGGACAGGAAATGTGGAAAAGACTCAATGATCGTATCAGAATTACCTTGAAAAGCTTCCGGTGGTTGGGGAGATGAATTATCATACAACAATCTCTCAATAAAACGAATGTCTTCCTCAAGATCAAAGTCGGCTTCATTAATTCCCGGTGGAATTAAATCATTATGAGCGAGTTCACCGGAGAACTGCTTGAGAAGAGAATCAATCATAGAAATGATCGAAGCATCAATCTTAACGGAAATGATTTCTTCATAGAAAAGAGGGTTCGAATAAATTTTGTTTGGAACGTCCTCATCAGAAAATGACTCGTCGTCATTAGAGGATAAATCGTCGTTAGTATCAAAGAGAAGTTTAAGAAACAGTCATAAAATTTTCACAAACGGGGCAATATCAAACTCACTTTCAATATCAGAGAAATCTCGGACCCCCTTCACTTGGGTTCTGGATAAGGTTTTCAACACTAGACTTTATGAATTCGTCTGATTCCGTTTCCGGAATTATGTCAAGATGCTCATCCTCCATTATGAGAGAGTCAACGGGCTCCTCGGTTAATAAAACGGGTGTGATTGCAACACACGGAGGAAGTCCAGAAATAATAATATCTTTCAAGGGAATAGAACTTTCCTCGTCATCGTCATCATCGTAGCAAATGGGAATCTTCCAATATCGATCTTTAGCCGCTTGATCTTCCGCAATTCGCTTATCTTCTTCCTTCTTTTGCATATATTGACCAACCATATCACATATGGATGTCATTTGCTCCATAATCTCATTTTGAGAATTGAGAAGCTCATTTTGAGCATTGAAGATTGGATGATTGACGGTATATTGTGGGGGTTGAAATTGGTCAAAACCGGAATAATTAGAATCATAACACGGATTAGGTTCGTAATAATTCATCGGTTGACATTGAAAAGTCTCGTGAGGACCCCCACAATCTTCACAACAAGGATATTGTTGTGGAAAACTCGGTGAAGTTTGTGGAAAATAATCAAAGTTTTGATTGAAACACGGGTCCTGATTGTAGACAAACGGGACTTGAGGTGGACAATCGTAACCATGATGGGCATCGTTCCCACATAACTCACAAGAGTATGGCACGTATTAGGGTTGTGGAGGTGGGTTAAAAATGTTAGGAGAATCATTGACAGAATTAGGAGTGAAATCATAAGTGAATGAATTTCCATCTCCAGAATAGCATGTCGGATCGAAACTTGGCAAAGTTTGTGGGAGCTCATCAACGGTTTGATTGTTGCATGGTTCCGGATTAGAGATAATCGGAACTTTCGGTGGACAATTATAACCATAATGAGCACCTTTCCCACAAGACTTGCAAGTACATTGTTGACAAAAGATATCGTCTAACGAATCACCACACTCGTAACAACAATTGTGGTCAATATGTGGAGGACTTTGCGAGGAATTTTCACCGGGGTCCTGTTTGACAACGAATGGCTCTTGAGGAGCATTAACAATGTTGGTATTGTCATTGGATGACTCGGAAGTATCTTGAAGGTCTTGGAAAATTCCATTTTCAACACAATATGTAAACAAATCTTCCTTAAATTTCTTTCGTAAAAGAGCACATCCTTGACAATACGGACCATCAACCGGGTTTCCACACCTTGCACAATTCCGAGGGGGTCGTTGAGACGAGTCTGGTGTTTTATTAAGATCACAAATGATCTTGTCTACCAGACCCCCTTTAGAACAACAATAGTCTGTAGTGTACAAAGCTCCACAAGACGAGCATTCTTTAATCGTGTAAATGGGATTTAAACGATAGTCAAATGATGCCATAAGAATTAAACAATATAGCGGGTTAAGAAAAAGAATTAAATGACAAAGAGGTTAAAGAATATTATTTTTGTATTTTCGAGTTTTTTAAACATCATATTTTATTAAAGGACAAAAATGAGATTCGAATAACTTAAACCGATAATCAACTTGCTTCACGATAGCTCTTTAAAAGAAAAACGCACAAATGAGCGGAGGAACGGGAAAGCGCGAAGCTATTAAAAACTTTCTCCTTTCGGGTCGTAGTTCCTCGGAACAACCCTCCTTATACCCCTCTTTTAGTTTTTTTATCAATCAAAGGTGAGCCGTACCTCGTAAGTGACACAAAAGGCAAGTTTTAAATGTTTTGTTGGGAACTTAT
>BQNB010122985.1:0-20177 GCA_026074375.1 Tanacetum coccineum
CAAGTGAAAGTATAAATATTTAGATGAAAATGGCATCTGATTTAGTGTTGGGTTTTTCTCTATTTATGTGAACGGCGGTAGAAAAGGCGGGTAAACGGGAAATGGCTAAATATAGAAGGTGTACTATTGCAGTTGAAAACCTTAAACGTCAGGGATCAAATTCATAGATAAAAGTAATATACCTTGTAGTGCAGTTGAAAACCATAAATTTTAGGGACCAATTTCATAGATAAACCTAAAACCTATTAAGTTTATTGAACAGTACAAGTGAATATGGGTGCAAAAAAAGTCAAACATAGTTTACATTACACCCTATTTAAGACTAGTGTAATCTATTGACAAAGTATAGCCGTATAGCAGTCATCCACTAAAACATGAATTCACCACCAAATCATGAATGGGAAGAAGGCCTTGATATAGACCATTACGGTCTTCTACTAACCCCTGTCATCCGTCCTACCAACAACCTTTACATAGTCCCTGAGATCACCACCACCCAAACCCTGATTTCAGCTCAAAACCATCAAGTTGATACTTATGCTGAACGTGAACAAGCCCTTGATATAAACGATTTCGATGTTCGACTTATCCCCGTCGTTTGTCCCAGCAACGATCCTCACATAGTCCCTGAGATAACCACCGCCAACGAAACCATGTTTTTATCTCAAAACAATCAAGTTGATAATTGTTTTGTGAAGCCCATTATGATAATACCAAGTCCTGCTGGTATTGTTTAAACGGCCAGGCTCCGTAAATTAGTTGATACACGGGAAGGTGGGGAGGAATCCGTAATGTCTACACAAGAGTATATTAGAAAAGTTATTGAGGATGTGGATGAGGATGACGATTTTACGCGTGCGTCATGGCTTAGCGCGATTGACTATGTGAATGTTGACGGAGCGATCGTGACAGGTTGTTTTGGAGATGTTAAGAAATTTCTCAAGAATGGGAAACTTGAGAAAATTGTTGCAGTTATCAAGTCTTGACGGAGCGATCTCACAGTAACACTCAAAGACCTTTCTGGTTCAATCTTCGGTACTATTCATTACAAAGTGCTTACAGAGGAGAGGTTTGCAAAGGCGTTTACCGTAAGAGCGGCTTTGATACTTCATAATGTTTATGTCTTTTCTCCTAAGAAATCAACTCATCATTATCTTAACATTACAAAGAAAAATATGGTCAAAGTATTCCATAAGGATGGTGGGTCTGCATAGTTTGTATGCTCTGTTCTGAATATTGCAAAGAGTATTTGTTGACTTTGTCATGTCTTACTAACTCAAATATCTTTCTTTGAATTGTTGTATAAAAAAACAAACACCAGCGTAAAAAACAAACAAAACTTATTGAACAAAAAACAACTTACAAAACAAACACGGACATCATTCATTATCTGGATACACATGACATAACAAGATCTAGCGGTCTACTAAAAGTTAAACATCTAACTTCAACACAACTTACGGAACAAACAACAACTTACAAAACAAACACCCACATCATTCATCATCTGCATATTTTTTCACCGCCTTTTTGACAAAATAGGAAACTGTTGTTCTCCAACCACCAGCAAGCTTTTCTACATGTTCGCTTATTTCTTCATTGTACCAAACCAAGTCACTCACCTTTTTTTTGCAACACAAACGCGTAACATCTTCAGGATTTCTTCAGCCATTGGTGAAATTTTCTTAAAAATCAAGTCTTCTTCGCCGACCATCATAAACTTTCGGTTATCAATTACTGCCGACATGTTTTTAGTTATTACGACTGAGGGGTGAGAATCAGAGGGCGAAGCGACTTACAATAGTACACATCACTAACGAAGCGACTTAACGATCGTTCATCTATTGGGACCAAACACGCACCAAAATGACCACTTTTGGGACCATTTCCATCTATTTTCAAAACTAGGGACTGAATCCGCAAACGGGGTGGACTTTGGGGACCAACAGTGTAATTTACCCTTTAGTATATTATATATATACACATTTTCGATACAATACTACGTCGTTTTACCAAGGAATAAAGAATTGGCCCACCAACGGCCCAACAACCAGCCCAAAGTAAAAAGAAAAAAACTTATAAAGTCTACCCTCAACTTTAAATTATTTACGATTTTTTTATATATTAAACTTTATTTATCAAATATATAGCACATATCTCCCGATTTATTCAGAAAAAATACCTTCAGAAAGATCTTTGAATTGCGAACAACACGAACCCAATTTTGCAATGATTTTGACATACGCACGATTTTATAAAAAATGTTGAAATTTAATATAAATAGAAAAAAATATTTACTAAATCTATCCTCAACTTTGAACTATTTACGACTTTTTTATATAATAAGCTTTATTTATCAAATATATAGCATATATCTACCGATTCATTCAGATAAAAAATATCTTCGGAAAGATCTTTGAATTGCGAACAAAACAAGCCCAATATTGCAATGTTTCTAACATTCGGACGATTTTACAAAAAATGTTAAAGTTTAATATAAATAGAAAAAGAAAAAAAAATTACAAACCGTACCCTCGACTTTTAACTATTTACGTCTTTTTAATATAATAAACTTTATTTATAAACTATATAACACATATTCACCGATTCATTCAGATCAAAAAATACCCGCGAAAAGATCTTCGAATTGTGAACAAAACGAGCCAAATATTGCAATGTTTCTGATATACGTACGATTTTTAAAAAATTGTTGTCGTTTTAGTCTTTCAAGCCCCGTTAATGTTATACTCGCCTCAATGACAAATACTCATTCAAATTTCGTGATTGTTAAAAAAATGCTCAGTGAAATAAAATACTTGCATTGAATACAAGTCAGCCACACTGCAACGTGCGAGCACATTCCCACTCAAAATTCATTCGAAGTCGATTCGTAAAAAATAATGCCCCGCGACAACGCGCGGGCTATGTTACTTATTGTAGAATATACAAATTCATAAGCTCATACATAAGTTAAAAAAAGCTAATCTAACGATTTAAGCACCCACCAAAGTCCAAAACTAAAATGTAAGTGTTAGTTATAAACTTCTTTGATTTTGACTTATATTTCATAATAAAATCCTTAATTTTTGGCTTATTTCATGACTTATGAACTTATATACACTTGTTATGATATAGCAAATTTATCATAAGAAGTGCATATAAATTCATAAGTCTCGAAACAAGTCGGAAAGTTATGGCTTATGAAATATAAGCCGAAATTAAACAAGCTCTCACATAACTTTAAAGAAACACCTTTTATGGGGTGTTTGTTTAAGCTTATATTTGGCTTATAAGATTATTTGTTTTTCGGCTTATATTTTATAAACTTTAATTTTTCGGCTTATGTCAAGACTTATGTTTTTGTGTAAAGGTATTATGATATGATAATTTATATATGCTCATGAACCCTAAAATAAGCAAGAAAATAAGTCTTATGAAATATAAACCAAAATCAAATAAGCTCCTAGTAATCTTAAAGACTCACCCTTTGAAGTACGGCTGATCACGGTCTGAAAACCGGATCGAACCGGAAACCGATTCTGATATGTCCAAAACATTGGGCCGAAATGATCGATTCATGTCTGGGTCGGTCCGGTCTGATTCGATCGTCTGTCCAATCCGATTCAACAAACCATAATAGTCGGCTTTCGGTTATATGTTTATGCTTAGGTTTCTAGCTTGTATTTGATGTAAGGTTGTGTATTTGACTATTTGTGTTACTCCATTTAAATATGAAATAAGAAACATGCATATAATAAAGACTTGATTTTGATGATTGTTAGTACAAAAGCTGTGTATGGGGGTGAATATGGGTTTAGATCATCTACTGGGCTGGGCCAATGGATGGGCTGTGATGTAGATCTTGTACTAATCCAAATAATGGAGAGATAATCTGCACAAATGAGAATAAACCGTTAGCCTTACCGCAGGGCGAACCTCGCGATTAATCTCCGGCGTGAGAGTAAGTACACATGTTTGTCAGAGAATGTTAGAGTATGTGTGTATTAATGATTAGACAGAATGTCCCTCTTTTGGGGTGCGAGATGGCCCCTATTTATAGGCAAGCCCAATACTAGGGTTCCCTAGTATTTCGCTTGTAACTGTTGATGGCCGGAGTGGGTCCCTTGTCGGGCAAGGGTCCACGTGTAATCGTTATTGCGGACGCGAGTGTTCTTCCGCGGTCAGTGTTTGTCCGTGGATATGCAACAGGTGCGGCTTTGAAGACCCTTACGTGTGTCTTTGGAATATCCGGAGCATGACCCTTGTTAGGCTTAGCAGTCCGGCTATTTATTGTATTAGGCCTGGGCCCATGTGCGCATATTATGAACTAAGCCCCGTAAGCTTGGTGCTCATATTATACATCATCATGTCCCCCCAGTCGAGTTTGCTTACTGTACGTGGTACAATTATAGCGTGCGGTGAGCGTTGCTAGACTTAAGGTTCTGTGATCAAATTTTCGTTTACTCTTGCCCTGTTCCGCGTTCTTTATACCGTTTTGGCCGTTTGTCGTTGGCAACGTGGACTCTTCTTGTCCCTTTATCTTTTGCATGATTTGACCGCCTGGGTCCCATATCCAGCTGTTATCATTATCTTTTTACTATATCTTTGCACCGTTGATTGGGAAGTGTCTTGGCACGTGTCATCATCCTACCGTCTCTTGACTTAAATATACCATGGGTATAAATAGTCGATTCATGCCTTACTGTTTCTTTTTTCATCTCTTTTATTCTTCCACCATTGTTGATAAATTCCAAGGTTTTCTTAGTTGCACAACCTCCTTGATTCTACCAGTTTGTTTTTATTCAAGTTAATCTCTTTGTTTCTATTTTATTACGGGCAGTATTACATCCCTCAAATGTGTTCTTACACAATAACACCTTAATGCTATTTGTGCTAAATATTTCGTTCCTGAGGAAGTTCATCCTTAATTACCAAGCCCTGATGCCACCATGCACGAAAGACCAACTGGTAAAGTTGGAATGTGCACCGAGTAAGACTTTGTTTTCGTCCTCTCTTGCTTGTAGTGGATTTAAGCTCGGGCACTAGATGTCCGTGGTTTTTACCCACTTTGGGGTTTTCCACGCTAAAAGCTTGGTGTTCTTGGTGTGTGTTTGATTATCTTTAATACCTGCTGATTTGGTTGATTTGATATTGTTTGGGGGCTGGTTAGAGTTGCTTTTAGTTTGCCTTATTTGTTTACTTCCTCATAGGTTCATAGGGTTTGGGGTAAGTGCTGTCAAAACTAAGATTTTTGCTTCCGATTTGTGTTTATAACGTTGTGACCCTTGCACTTACCGTCAAATTGGTATCAGAGTTGTAGGCTCTTGGTTGGGGACTTACCTGTTTGAACGATGGAAGCTAATACAAGTAGGATGGTTAATTTGAATGGTTTAATATAATGTTTGGAGGGAAATGGAAGATCTCATTTGTGAAAGACTACTATTGCTGTTTTAGTACGAAGAAGAAAAACTGAGAACAAAACAGATGCAGAATGGGACTTATGTTGCATATAGAAGGTTTGTGGTTATATTAGGCAGTGGGTTGATGATAATGTTTTGAACCATATTTTGTGAGGAGAAGCATGCTCGTAATCCTTTGGAACAAACTTGAACAGTTATATGCTCGATAAATGAAACAACAGTTGTTCTTAATCAATGCAAATTGATTGAGTTAAAGTATTCTGATGGGTCCCCTGTTAACCGATCACTTAAATGTGTTTCAGGGTATTTAAATCAGCTCTGCAGGTATGCGGTATCAAGTTCTTGAAGATGAGATTCAAGGCTTGTGGCTTCTTGGTTACTTTTACCGTGGATACTGGGACAACTTTTAGGACATCCTTGTACAATCTCTTGCACCAGATGGTTGTTTTCACCATGAAATTGGCTAAAGTTAGTTATTTTGAATGAAAGAGATGAGAAGAAAGTCACAAGGTTCCTCTTCACATTCAGATGTCTTGTGTCACAGACAGGCAGCGGGAGAAGTCAAAAAGCAGCGGCTCGAGTAACAGGGTAGTTATGTAGCAGTTCTAGCAAAGGAAATTTGCTGGATGTTGATTGTTATTAATGCCACAAAGAAAGGACACCAATGAAAGTTTTGCAGATAGTTGAAAAAGGCGAACAGAAGAAAAACTACAATAATCAGAAGAACAAGCACAAGAAAGATGATGATGGTGATGACAGTACTGAAGTAAATACCACCACAAATGAGTTCTGTGTTTGTTCGATTTATTGATATGGTTAAACTTGCTCATGATGATACGAGTTGGATTCCTTAGATAGTGGTGCTAGTGTCATGTTGCAACACGAAATAGAATATTTTTATCTTACACCACCAGGTGATTTCGGTGTTGTTAGGATTTTAGGATGGGTAATATTGGGCTATCTAGGATTGATTGGTATTGGAGATATTTGTTTGATGTTTTCGACACAAGGAGGATGTAATTGTTTTGCATTATGTGAAACTGTCCGGATAAGAGACTCAATATTAACTCAACAGGTCTTCTGATGAAGATGGTTACCACAACAGTTCTAGGTAATAGCTTGTGGAATGTGACTCCTCGGTCATTGATTGTTGCAAGAGGAAAAGGGAATCCAAGTTTTACATGAAACATCCGAGATCTCCTAGAGCATTGTCAAGCTATAGATAATGATGATATGACCGAGTTATGGCATAAGAGACTTGGTCCACATGAGTGAAAAAGGATGTCTATTCTTCTATAAGAAGAAATGTGTTATCTGGTTGCATGATATTAACCTGAAAGAAAGTGCTCTTACTGTTTGGCAGGAAAGCAGACTAGCGTCGCTTTAAGTGTCGTCCTTCTTTTAGGTCGGATGAACCTTACATTGATCTGGTACATTCCGATGTTTGTGGTCCCATGAAGAACTAAGACACTCTGGTGGGTGTTAGTTATTTTGTCAACTTTCATCGATGATCATTAAGGAAGGTTTGGGTATACACCTTGAAGGAATAAAGATCAAAGTATTGGAATGTGGTTTTTTAACTAGTTTCATGCTTTAGTTGAGAGGCAGACAGGGAAGAAACTTAAATGTATTCGAAGTGATAATGGAGGTGAATACATTGGCCCCTTTGACGCGTATTGTAGAGAGCATGGAATTCAGCATCAAAAGATTCCACGAGACACCACAATTAAATGGTTTGGCAGAGCGGATGATAGAACCTTGGTTGGAGAGTCAGATGTTTGCTTTTCACATGCAGGGTTGCCTGCCTATATTTTTGGGGCGAGGCTTTGAATACGGCGGGGTACATGTTATTAATTTAACCCTTGTGTTCCTATTTGCGTTTTGATGTTCCTAACAGGGGTTTGGTAGCGGCAAGATGTCTTTCATACCATTATTGTCGAGTCTTGGATGTAAGGCATCTGTGCATTTTCCAAAGATGAAAGATCAAAGCTTGATGTGAAGAATAAGCCCATGTGTGTTCCTCGGGTATGGTCAAGATGAACTTGGGTACAGGTTGTATGACCAAGTACAAAAGAAACTTGTTCGCAGCCGAGATGTAGAGTTTGACGAAGACAAACTTTGAAAGATTGTTGAGAAGACTGGAGAGGGAAGACAATTCCTCAACAATATGATGGTCCTATTGAATTAGATCTGGTTCCTCCGAAAATAATTTTGATGCACAGTTTGGAGATGATATTCAGAATGATGAAGAACAAAATGATGAAAGAACTGGTGCTGATGATGTTGATGCTCAAGAGCAACCAAACCTAGATGAAGATGTTCATCCTGAGTTGCCAGTGCCTATGCCACCATTTGTTCCAACTTAGGCGGTCCACTAGAGATCATCATCCTTCCACACGCTATTCTGCAAATGAGTATGTTTTACTCACTGATGGGGGAGAGCCCGAGTGTTATGCAGAAGCTATGGAAGATGAACACAAGAAAGAATGGTTTGATGCCATGCAAGATGAGATGAAATCCTTGTATGAGAACAATACCTTTGAGTTGACGAAGTTGCCTAAGGGCAAGAGAGCTTTGAAAAACAAATGGGTTTACAAATTGAAGACTGAAGAGTACTCCTAGACCGAGGTACAAGGCCAGATTGGTGGTTAAAGGTTTCAGTCAGAAGAAAGGTATTGATTTTCGATGGATTTTCTCTCCAGTCGTGAAGATGGGATCTATTCGAGTTGTTCTTGGTTTGGCGGCTAGCCTCGATCTTGAGGTGGAGCAAATGGATGTCAAGACAGCTTTCCTTCATGGTGATCTGGATAAAGAAATCTATATGGAACAACCTGAAGGGTTTCAGGTTAAGGGGAAGGAAGACTACGTGTGTAGACTTCAGAAGAGTTTGTATGGGTTGAAGCAAGCACCGAGACAGTGGTACAAGAAGTTTGAGTCGGTTATAGGGAAGCAAGGCTTCCGAAAGATTTTTTCTGATCATTGTGTTTTCTTTCAGAGGTTTGATGATGATGGGACACTCATCATCTTATTGCTTTATGTGATGTTATGCTGATTGTTGGCAAGAAAATTGGAAGAATTGCCCCAATTGAAGCAGATTTGAGCAATCCTTTGCTAATGAAAGACTTGGGGCCCAGCAAAACAAATCCTTGGCATTAGGATTTTCCGCGATAGAAGTGCCAAGAAGTTGCATATATCACAAGAGCAATACATTGAGAGGTGTTGCGCAGGTTCAACATGGATAAAGCTAAAGTGGTTAGTTCCCCTCTAACTCCCAACTTTAAGCCTACTGATAAGGATTGTCCTTCTTCTAAAAAGAATATTGAAAAGATGGATAGAGTTCCATATGCCTCAGCGGTTGGTAGCTTAATGTATGCTATGGTGTGTACAAGGCCGGATTTAGCTCATGCGGTTGGTATTGGTCAGTCAGCGGTCCAGTCAAAATCCTTGGTAAGCAAGCATTGGGAAGATTTTATATGGATATTTCGATATCTGCGAGGTACTTCCAAATTGGGTGGTCACATTTGGAAATGGGAAACCCATGCTTGTTGGTTAAACAGACTAGATTGGCTGGAAATAAGGACAACATGAAGTCCACTTTTGGATATTTGATGACCTTTGCAGGGGGAGCTGTTTCATGGCAATCAAGATTCAAAAAGTGTGTGTCTTGTCTACAACAGAGGCTGAGTATGTGGCAGCAACGGAAGCGTGCAAAGAACTATTGTGGTTGAAAAGGTTTTTGCAAGAACTTGGTTTCAAGCAACAACGTTATGCGGTTCTTTGTGACAATCAAAGTACTATTCACCTTGCTAAGAATTCGATGTTTCATAAAAGAACAAAACATATTGATATCCGGTATCATTGGATTAGAGATGCCATTGAACGATGGTTTGTTAAACTTAATACAAGTTTCATACGTGATGAATATGCTTCCGATATGTTGACGAAGGCTGTAGCAAGAGAAAAGTTGAAGATCTGTTGCTCGTTCGCCGGGATGGCGAACTCATCCTCATAGACAGAAAATGGGGGAGATTTGTTGGGTATTTTCTTAGTCCATGAGGATTAAGAGCCCAACACATTGGGGCCCATCTTGGGTCCATTTAGTCCTTATTGAGCTTCTATATGATCATTATAAAGTGTGAAAAACAAGAGAGAAGAAAAGAAAAGAAAAGAAAAAAAGAAGAAGATTTTCGGAGTTCTTATCACCCCAAAATTCTAGGCAGCAGTGTTTCGTCGATACCCGGAGTTTGCACGTAGGATCGTCACGATTTTTGGATGAAGCTTCCTTGCCATATAAAGGAAGTTTTTGACTGTTGGGATTCTTGGATTTTGAGGCCTGTGTGAAGTTCTGTTTCTTACCGGGGCAAGATTGCAAGTGTTTGGTATGTATTATTCCTTTCTTGTTTTTTGTTTGTTATGCCTATTTATCCTTGATATTGATTCCTAGATTATGATGATTGTTGTATGCCTCTAGTGTTATCTAGAAAGACTTTGTCTACCTCTTTTGCTTGATAGTCGGATTTAAGCGGCACTAGGTGTTATCCCTGTCGGTTTTTTTACCCACTTTTGGAGTTTTTCACGCTTAAATCTTGGTGTTCTGGTGTGTGTTGATTATCTTTAATACTGCCTGATTTGGTTGATTGTTTTTGTTTGGGGGTTGGTTTAGAGTTGACTTTTAGTTTACCTTATTTGTTTACTTCCTCATAGGTTCATACGGGTTTGGGTAAGTGCTGTCAAACTAAGGTTTTGCTTCCTCATTTGTGTTTATACCGTTGTGACCCATTGCACTTTACCCGTCAAAATTAATGGTGAAAAGAGAGGGAGATATGAAACTGCCCCTAAAAAATATATATTATATATGATTGTGTGTAAGGGGATAAATATGATGATTTTGTAAGAGACTTTATCAATGCTCTTAATTTTAACTACATAAACCGAAACCTAAACCGATTTAAAATTGAATCTGAACCATAACTAGTTTCAGTTCAAAATCAAATCAACCCAAATTAAGCATTCGTTTTTCTGATTGGTTTCGTTTTTGGCAATACATAATCCAAGTTCAATCATACCGAACCTTTTCTTCAATGATACAATTTCATACAATCTCACTAGCATTCTTTCTAATGTAAATCCTTGATTCCACTATACTAAATGATTCGGTTTTTTCGACTGGTTTCGATTATGAGGCTTTAAAGTGTTTAGATCTAACAATTGACAAAATACTTAAAATACAAATTAACTCCAGAAAAATACACAGAACTATGCAAACTCATGCGCGACGTCTCTAAATAGTAAATCGTGAAACCGGTGTTGTAGTTAAGCCAAAATACATGTGTGTCGTCACTGTGAAGAACTTTAATGTGAGATTATTGTATCTGGCAAGAGACACACATGCACTTTCAAAATTTCATGTATCTTACGGCAAATACGTTAATTGGAATATAAATTTTTTACAATGACTCCATCTTCACTTCTGCTAATATTTAATCAAACCACAAAAACGATTTTTGCAATTTACTTTTAAATTCATAAGCTCATACATAAGTTAAAAAAAATAACCTAATCTAACGATCCAAGCACCCTCCAAAACTAAAATGTAGGTGCTTGTTATAAACTTCTTTGATTTCAACTTATATTTTATAATCCTTAAATTTGGCTTATTTCAAAACTTATGAAGCTTATATACACTTGTTATGATATAACAAATTTATATCATAACAAGTGCATATAAGTTTGTAAGTCTCGAAACAAGTCGGAAAGTTATGGCTTTTGAAATATAAGCTGAAATTAAACAAGCTCTCACATAACCTTAAAGAAACTCCCCTTATGAGGTGTTTGTTCAAAATTATATGTGGCTTATAAGATTATTTGTTTTTCGGGTTATATTTTATAAACTTCAATTTTTTAGCTTATTTCAAGACTTACGTTTGTATATAAATTTATTATGATATGATAATATATATATAAGCACATGAACCCTAAAATAAGCCCGTAAAATGAGAATTATAAAATATAAGTCGAAATCAAATAAGCTCATAATAACCTTAAAAAAAAACCTTTTAAAGTAGGGCCGATTACGGTCAGAAAAATCGGACTAGACCGAAAATCGATTTTGTCCAAAACACTTGATCGAGGACCAGACCAAAATAGTCGGTCCATGTCCGGGTCGGTCCAACAAAAAATAATTGCCGGTTTTGTGTAAGACATAACCAGACCGAACTGAAGACCAAATATGCTGAAAAACTAAAACATATTTGGTCCGGTGTGGTTCGATTTGATTTTTCGATCCGGTCCGGTCCGCGGTTTGTTATTATGCTGAGCCATGCTTTGAAGTTGGAAGCATATTCCTTGGTTTTATTTCATAAAATATAAACCCACCACCAAAACACAGACGAATCCCCTTCTTCTTCCTTCACCAGATTAACTGTCGGTAATTTTCTAATTTCTCACCTCTTTTTATTTATTAATTTAATTATCGGTTTTTTTTTATTGAAATTGAAAGTAAAATTGTTTAATTAAATCTTTTAATCTCTTGGGTTTAATTTTAATTTTAATTTTGTGTTTTGAATTGAAATTAACAAATTAGGGTTTCAAATATCTTCCCCTTTTTTTATATATAATTTTTGTTAATCTAGAAACTGTTTTTTTAATATAATTTTTGTTAAATAATTACATTTTATATAGTTTTTATATAATTATGTAAATAAATAATTTTATATAAAGAAATTTTTATTAAATAATTTTATAAATAAATAATTGAATTTGTATTAAATTTTATATAAGTTTTGTTAATCTAGAAACTATTTTTTTTATTATAATTTTTGCGAAATAATTAAATTTTATATAAATGATGTAAAGCTGTAGTGTTGATTAAAAGTAATTATTTTGAGCTTTGAAACTATTGTTGATATCATTTGCAGGCGTTTTTTCATATCCGAAAAGACGATAAATGGTTTTTAGATTTTTTGTATAAAATTTAGGGTTTTTTTATATAAAGTTACAAAATGTAGCGTTTTACTGATAAATCTAGAGTCTAATGTTGTTTAACGTGAAAGCACGAAACTTTTTGTATAAAAGGAACACAATTTAGCATTTTAGTATATTTTTACCAATGTTTCGCAGTTAAAGCAAGAGTCTTTTTTACGTTTAACTGTGAAAAACCGAGGCTTTTTATATAAAATTACAAAATGTAGTGTTTTGGCATGTATTTATAATGTTTAACGGTGAAAGCACGGAACTTTTTATATAAAAGGAACAAAATTTAGCAATGTGGTATCTTTTTAACGTTTAACGCTGAAAGAAGGGACTTTTTTGTATAAAAGAACAAAATTTTGCAATGTGGTACGTATCTTTTTTAAGTTTAACTGTGAAAGGACGAAACTTTTTGTAACGTGTTACTAATTTGACTTCTAGATAGTCAAATACTTTGTGCTGATATATTAACTCTGAGTTAATGATGTATAAATATCAGGGGCATGATTTTATTACGTTGGTGACTTTGCGCAAGACGTGTTCGTTGGTGTAGGGGCCGTACATTGTGAATTGGGCTTGTTGTTGACGGGATGCAACGTCGAAGGAGCGCATTTGACCCTTTCCCTGATGATAACGTCGATTTAAACCAAAGGTCCAATTCCAACGGGATGCAACGTCGAAGGAGCGCATTTGAGCCTTTCCCTGAGACTGTCGATTTAAACCAAGGGTCCAATTCCAATAGTATGGACGAGTCTGATGATTGGAGCATTTTGTCTCCTACGGAAAGACGTTTGTTAAATAACGATCTTTCCAATGAGCTAAATTTTGGTTGTGTGAATGTGAATACAAATAGTCGTAATAGTATTAGAAGTTTAAGTGGTTGGGATGTTGGAGAATCGAGCTCTAGAGGAAGTATACAAGATCATGTTAATAATGATGGTTTGAAAACGGAACCAAATTGGTTGACGTCAGGTACCCGTGATTTAGGATTATCGGAAAAACAGCAAGTTGAATCGTTAACTAGTTATCCACATGATAGTTTTATTGCTGGTCACGTTGCTATGGGACCATCAAATTTGCAAAGCTCTGAATCCAATCGTATTCCTATGAATGTAAATTTGAACATTGGATATGAAGATAGTAACAGTGATGACGAAGATGGGATGGGATTCATCGATTTTCATAAGTCATCAGAAACCGAGGCTGCTGGTTCTTGTAAAAGGAAAACATTAGAAGGTACGTCAGCGCAGTCGCGAGTGACTGGTGCGGGTTCAAGTTGCTTTCCACAAGCGGAGGATATTGCTAGACCTCATGCTTACAATGGTTCTAGAAGCTTAAATATATCATCCACTTCAGTCAACCCTGTGCCTATGAACCGTCATGAACAACCGAGCACGAGAATTGGAGTTGGTACGAGTGTCCCGTTAGTCCCAGAAAGTTCGCAGTCACATTTTGGCCCGAGAGGTTCTGTTCCTTATAATAATTTATCGTCGTCTGGAAACTCTAATAGGCGTCCAAATATTAGCTCGTCTCATGATCGCCAATCTAATAGACAGATTTTGCTTAATGAGTTTTTGGACCATACTAATAGAGGACCAACCGTGATCCAGCCCAATTTAAGTAATAATTCTTCAAACCCGCAACCCCTTTTAATGCCTGTTCCAACTTTACCAAGAACTGCACCTCATTTCCTATGGGGTAATAATACCGGTTCGAGAACTGGGAGTTCGTCAAACTCACCGGCAGTTCCTTTAGAAAGAGGCTCCGAAGCAAACTTTAGAAGCATGTTACGAAACAATATGCAGTATCACAGTTTTGTTCCACCATCAGAGACGAGGAATTTGGTGCAAGATCCTACTAATTGGAGCTTAGCTACCGGAAATGCAAGTAGTAATGTAGGTGGTGCTTCATCTAGTTCGAGAAACGCCAGTGGTTCTGGTGGCCCCCAGTCTTTTAATGCGATACGGACAACTCCAAGTCTGCAAAGATCATTTGAATTGCCTCCTTGGAATCTTTTTCCGTCTGCTGATCCAGAGTCTGGAAACCATAGATGTCAATTTCCGGCTTTTCCTAGTGGCTCTTCTACATCAGAGGATAATCCTATCTCTTCTGGGCCTAGTCAGCGACATCAGCATCAACCTTTTTCAAGGTCCGGATTATTGATGGAGTTACCCGGTGCTGATTTGCGCGTCTTAGATGCTGATATGGACGGAAGACAAAGGATGGTTTCCGAGGTTTGTGCTTTTTAATTTTCCATATTCACAAGTTTTACTTCGGGAATCTAGGGAATGTGATTAGTAAACTAGATATACAACTACCATATATAGTGATTCCATATTCAAAAGAACATTAATTACAGGCACGCTCCTTAGCTCTTACGTGGCCTCTCTGGAATTTTTTTCAACTTAGTTTATGTAGCTTGTGTTAGGATATTGTTCGGTAATTGGAATATCTGGAACTTATTGTAGAACTCCCTTTACACATTTTCTTCTTTAGACGGTGCATGGAGATCGCATCATTTACATTTTGTTACCAATTGGCCCATTAAATTATTTATATATCTATTTTGGTGAAAAATCTTTAAATCTGGACACAATTACCTTGAAATGTGTTAATTGAACTTTGTTTCAATTTCAAAGCTTGTAAATTTCAGGAGTTTTATGTCTGATTTGCAAACATGTCTGCGAATAAAGAAGTGTAGAGGGAAAAAAGCCATTTTTGCCTCTTATGTTTAAAGATAAACAAAGACAATCCTTTCATTTCCTATTCCTGCTTGCAGACATAAGAGGAAAAACCAGATGCACTTTTTTTGTTTTCTCTTCCGCTCCCGCGGACTAAGAGGAAAAAGCCAAAAAACACGTTTTAGAATTATTAGTGGAAAATTTTGCTTTTTTAAAAAAACAAAGATAGAATCTGGTTTGCTTGTGCTTCTTATATACTATGAAATCTACCCGTGATTTGCCTTTTTCTCTCTTTTATCTGTGTTTCCACTATGTGGACTCGTGGAGAGTTAGGTAGTTCGAGTTTATGATAAACTCTGTACCGAGGCGCATATCTAGAATTTAAGGTCTTCGTGTAAGCCTCTATCATTGGTTTCTCTTCAGCATGCTATTTTGAGTTTGTAACGGTTTTTCTGATTTATTTGAAAGTTGGTTTTAAATTATTTTTAATTGAGATTCTGTTTTGTTCCTGTGTTTTGTATACAGATCCGACAAGTTTTACATGCAATGCGGAGGGGTGGAAACTTACGTGCTGAGGTTTGATGTTGTCTTCCATGCCTTTTTAGTATTGTTCCCTCTATTATTCGCATTTAATGATAATAAGACGACTACACTTGATAAATTTGATGTCCCTATGTAATAGTCAATATGCTTAGGCCATGGTATAAAGTTTAAATAGAAGTCGGTTCTCATTGTCTAGGTTTGCGAAGGTGATCTTTTCAGAACGTTGGTGTTTATGAGTGCCTATAAAGTTCCTTTTATTTCCAATACACAACTTCTGTTTTTTTATATTATAATAAAATGGGAGTTGGGTAAAAAATCGTATAAAATATGGTAGCTTAGGAGTTGGAACTAATTTCTAATACCTTCTAGCTCTTATCACCTAATGATTTGGACCCATTACTAGATTTATCATTTACCCAACAAATTACGCGATTGAACTTGTTTGACTTTATTATATTGTGAGTATAGCTTAAATGGATGACTTATGATGATGTGACGTGGATATTGTCATTCTTTGTTATATTATTTTGGTACTAGGATGGATATGCTCTTACAATCTGGGCTGTTTTTTTATTTTGTTTTGATGTTTTAGTTCGTGTTGAATATCGTGTACGGTTTTTTATTTGCATGATATTTGATGAGAATTAGGTGATTAACAGAGTTATGTAAGTGACGGCGATAAAACTTCTTGTGTTGTCAGCAATACATACAGTTTTTTTTTTTAATTGTAAAAAGTCAAAACCATTCTTTGGATTCTTAACAAATAACCAACTCCTGTCATAGATAATTTATATTATTCTTATTCAAGATAAATCATCAATTATATTTTGATATATCATATGCAAAAGATTTTGGAAAATATATACTCCGTATTATTCTTGTATAAGATATCTCATCAATCACATTTTGATATATATCTTCCCCAAGGTCGACGATGTACGGGTGGTTTGGACAGAAATTGAGTTTAGGGTTGTTAATGGTCGTTGTAATTGCTAGGGGTATTGTAGTTGTCAAGGGTCGTTGTGGTCGATACTATCGGCTGTGATCGTTGTAAAGCACAGCATCTTGGCAGTTTTAGTATATATAAGATATATTTCCTTCCACTAAAAAAAAGATATTCTGATATCCATTAACAGCCGTAGTTTATGAGGCTCTATTGGTTAACGAAAAGTCATATACAAAAGGCCCTTTGTCAGCAACAATGGTACGAAGCTGTCTGATATGATTTTAACTTAAATCTTTGATATATGCCAGGATTATATGCTCTTTGATCCATTTATCAATGGGCTTGCTGAGATGCATGACAGGCATCGAGAGATGAGGCTAGATGTTGATAATATGTCTTACGAGGTGAATATGATATTTGATTTCTTTTGTCATTTCTCTCCCTTGTTCACTTATTGTACAAATTCATATGTACATCAAACTCGTTACAGGAACTGCTAGCATTGGAAGAACGCATAGGAGACGTGAAAACTGGGTTGAGTGAGGAGGTCATATTAAAGTCTATGAAACAGAGACGTCATGTAGCTTCTATGGCTACCTCAACTCAAGTTTTGGAGCCATGTTGCATATGTCAGGTGAGATCCCTCTTGTACATTATCTTATGACACCAATCGCACACATTTCTATTAACACAAACTTACACGATGTTTTATTATTGAAAGCATTGTTTGCTTTTTAGTCACACTTGTCTCTATTTCAATAACATTTACCATTTAAAGTCCTTAAATTGAGCTTTGTATAAGTTTCAACCAAGAAAAATCAATTGAACGAAAATGAGTTTTCTGAATCTTTCTTTTTCCTTCTGTTTTTAGTTTACTAGTTGCGATTCTACGTCTCAGTTGTGAGAATACCTGAATCCCCACTTCTACATGGAAAATCGTGAATCGTGACTCTTTTATGGGCGGGGGATACGGTCAATACCACATCTAGAGGTCGCAATATTAGCAGTCTAGGTCGGGTCACGTGTCTTAGCAGGTTTCAGGTCTAGACTGGGTTGTGTGGTCCACATCTTTAAACTAAAAGAAGCACCGCTTTGTGATCAATAACTTAGACCAGCGGCTGTAGCATCTCAATCCTAAGAGGGTTTTATATCTTCCACATTCCACCTAATATTCTTACTCTGGTTTTACTTAACTGCAGGAAGAGTACGAGACCGACGACAATATTGGAAGCTTGGACTGTGGACATGATTTCCACACCGATTGCATTGTGCAGTGGCTAACTCAGAAAAATGTTTGCCCCATTTGCAAAATGACTGGTATAGCTCCTTGACACCCTCCAACACAAGCTCCCGGACCCACCCTTTCGAGCGCAATTAAATTATAGAAAAAAGATACAAGTTCAAATCCATCTGAAAGATGTTATGTTTGAAGTTCATCTGTCCTTTTGGCTACAGACAATTTGTTGTAGCTTATTACATGTCCTTTTGCAGCCCTTGTTTTTGTTACTATCGAAAAGGAGGGGTAAGATAAGGTCATAAATGAGATTTGGTGTTTCCGTAAGTATTTATGGAAAATTACCCTTTGGTTCTTTGGATTATACAAATGGTTTCTTTATGTTGTTTCCATATGCATATTAATTATAGGGGTGTTTGTGTTTGTTTAAGCTTATATGTTGCTTATGAGCTTATTTGCTTTTCGGCTTATAGTTCTTAAGCCTCAATTTTTTGGCTCATTTTGAGACTCGTGGCTTATATAGATTTATTATGATATGATAAACTTATATAAGCCATAAATCTTGAAATAAGCTGGAAAATTGATGCTTATGAAATATAAGCCGAAATCGAATAGGCTCATTAGAACACATATTAGCGTAAACAAATATATGATTCCTCCATGCAGGGTTTGGCATGAGTTTTGATAATTGAATCTGTTAAGTTTAGTATTTCCTAATTCGAGTGTCGACTAATAACTATATATAATCCTAAAACACCATAGCTAATACAACATAGCGCTACCGTCTAGATTTATATTTTTCATGGTACATGATTAGCAGCATTACAACATGATGTGATATATTTTCGCCGTGTTTTACAACACAATGTTGTGTATTTATGATCTTTTCATGTCGGATTGGCCATATCATAACCAATAGGACTAGTCGAGACTCGAATGAAAGGACATGGCATACGTGCTTGTAGGTATCGGAAACATGGTCGATGTGAACGTGGGAAAAAAAAGACAAATCGGCATAACTCATGGGTTTTGACTGGTCTTTGGAATGAGTATATGGTTTGATTGAGGACATGGATCATCAATCATGAATGTTGGGGCACTTTGTTGCCATAGTCAAAACACATACATTTCTTGTGGATGATACTTTGCTTCTGTCTCACATTCTATCATTGTATGGACAATCTTCTTAGTCAAGGGTAGTTAAAGTTGCATCTATCATTCACAACTAGCATTGCATGGACAATCTTCTTGACACCATTATCTCCGGCCCGTTTCGCCAAATATACTGAAAGCTAAAGCTTATATTTTTTTTATAAAATTGTTTAATGCGTTAGTTGTAGTTCAAGCTTGTTAATTTAAAATCGCATAAAAATACACAAAATTAAATATGTTTCAAGCTTTTGCATGTTAATTCATTAAATTTCTAAGAGTATTTAAGTAATTTGACACACTATAAGCCTCTGTAAGCTCGATTCAGTTGGCTTAGGCTTACGACAGCTTACGTCTTATAAAAGCTTTCATAAGCTTTTCATTGTATGGAAAGTCTTGCATCTCTTTGTTACGAGTTAATAACATTAATTAGGTTTGAATCGTTTTTGAATTGGTGTAAATTATCAATGATGAATGCATTGATTTGAAATTTAATTCGATGGTATCTGAAGTACTATAATGTGCATAGAGATACATTAAAGCACATGAGGAAAAAATAAATGAAATATAAGACGTACCAACAACTTTGATTAGACCATGGTCAAAGATGGTCACAATTCACCATCAATGGGTCATGGTGCAAGCTAATGATGTTCACTCATACACCATTAAATGTGTTTCAAGTACCTATTTTGATAGACTAATGTAGGGGTGAGCATAACGGACCGCGGATTGGACCGAACTGAGAAACCGGCTTGAACCGGATCGAATCGAACTTATTTTGGTCCGGTCCTCGGTCCACACTTTACCTCATGTTCGGTCTTCCGTCCCGTTCGATCCGGTCCGGTCTTACGTAAAACCGACCATTATGCCTTCTTGGACCAGACCGATCGAAGAACCGGACCGGACAGAACACATTCGGTCCGGTCCTCGGTCCGTGGTTTTGGACTAAATCGGTCTCGGTCCGGTCTGATTTTCTCGATCCGGTCCGGGTTTGACCCGATGCTCGCCCCTAGACTAATGTGTTAGAGTAACCGTAATAAAAAAAGCCTCAAAACGGTATTTATCACCGTCATTTCATATTTCTTTCTTTACAATTGACTTCACCACTAAAACATACCTCACTTAAACACACACACTCATACAGACAAACAAAAAAGTCACACACTCACGACTCGGTCGATTGCAAGACCGAGTCCTCCCTTTTTTGTGCTTAAGACGCGTGCTCATGAGTA
>BQNB010122986.1:0-20177 GCA_026074375.1 Tanacetum coccineum
AGAGTCGGTAGGAGCTAGGTGCTCCTCCTCCTCCTCCTCATCATCGGTCTCGATGTCCATGTCATCATCCTTATCATCCTCTGATGACCCCTCCTCATCATCTCCGTCATCTCCTCCATCAGCAGGATAATCGAAAGGATCCTCCTTAGGGTCCTCATCGCCATCCTCATCTGGGTCCGCCTCAGGATCGGACTCCGAGACATAGTCAGGTGACTGACCAATAGGTGAGGCATCCTTAGCACCTGGCTGATCCTCATCAACAATCTCATCATCAGTATGCTCTGGGCCTGGAACATAATCTGGCGAAGGTGGTGCCTGCTCTAGCTCCTCAGGTCCAGGCACCTATTTTGGCTTGTGTAATGCTCTCGGTACTTTCAAAAGGTGTATGATGGCCATATTCCATGATATGATCGAAAAGACTATGGAAGTTTTCATGGATGATTTCTCGGTATTTGGGGATAGTTTTGCTTCTTGCCTCTCCAATTTAGACAAAATGCTAAAAAGGTGTGAAGACACGAATTTAGTTCTAAATTAGGAGAAGTGCCATTTTATGTGTAAAGAAGAAATTGTGTTAGGTCATAAAATATCAATGTCCGGGATTGACGTCGATCGAGCTAAAGTCGATGTTATCGCTAAGCTACCTCATCCGACCACCGTAAAAGGTGTTAGGAGTTTCTTAGGTCTTGTCGGTTTTTACCGACGATTTATTCAAGACTTTTCTAAGATTGCTAGACCTATGACTCACCTTCTTGAGAAAGACGCACCATTTGTGTTTTCTCAAGATTGTATTAATGCTTTTGAGACTCTTAAAAAGAAGCTTACCGAAGCTGTAACACCCCCAAATTGGGTCGCAGCGGAATAAGGGTCTGGGGCGTGTTACTTCATAGATCAATAACACAAGATGTATATAGAACGACCAAAAAGTCATTTAAAACTGATACATTGGATTTAACAAAGTATTTGTTACATAAGCCAAAGCTTCACTTGTCCACTTGTTTAAAATACAAAGATTTCTAGCCCATAACAGTTATACAAAATGTAATGCGACAAAATCTTTAATGCATGATATCCAAATCAAAACCACCAATGTATCCCTTTCACCTCATGCTTACTGATCCCCTGAAAAACATTGCTTTAAAACGTCAACAATAATGTTGGTGAATTCATAGGTTTGATAAATCATATATTGTAGGACCACAAGATTTCCCAAGTGTATGATAATGCAACAGATGCAGACATCATATAAATGTAATTACGTTGCCCTAAGCTCATGACATTGAAGCTCGACATAAATGAATACCATATAAATGGCCTACATTGCCCGTGATGATGTTCTAACCCGCAACATCCTATGTTCGACATGGTATACGTTCGTTTGCCCAGTGATAGCTAATCACCTGAACGGGGATGTCAATCCCAATAGATCTATTCATAACATTCGCGCTCATAATCCAGTAACTGACAGTTCATGATAATGGGCTCAACTAGGGTTATCGCTACTTAGGCAACACGTAATCATAATGTAAAACTTATCCACTTGTGTCCAATTATAAAACAGTGCATGTTTCTCACCCCAAAAACTTATAAAACAAATCATGTAAAACGTGGGGCTATGAACTCACCTCAGCAGTGAAGTGAATGAGTAATAATCGAGTAAGTGAAATAACGAGTCACGGACGAATCCGAAGGCAACCTAATCAAACATAGGTCGTATAAGTACTATGCACTTCGATAACTAATATCGTATACAATCCTATATAGCTCATCACCATCTATTTGTAATTTATAAATCGTTGTTATAAAGCGAAAACGTTTATAATTATCGTTTTAGAAAAACTAGCATAACTTTCCCGTTTTAAACCCGTTTCTCGCGTTTCTTACGTCCACGTCTTCGTATTAAGATGATATATAAAAATATTACATTTTTATATTTTATAACCTTCTGATGAACAGTACTTTTACTGTTCATGACGTTTTATAAATTTACTTTTATAAATTTAATTGTCGTAAAACCCGTAAATGCAACAACTTATTCGTTTTAATCCCGATTTTAGCGATTCCTTCGAGCACGTCTTCGTTATTAAAATTATCACATTTTTATAAAGTGGGGTCTGCTGATGAACAGTAATTTTTACTGTTCATAGTTTATAAAATTACTTTTATAAACTTTAATTATCGTAAACGTCGTATTTTATTCGTTTTAGCTCCGTTTTTAGTAATTCTTTCGAGCACGTTCTCGTAATTGAAAGTTCTACTTATTTATGAGGTTTACAAAAATAAATGTTTCTGTCATGAACAGTAATTATTTTTAAAATTATTTTTATAAAAGTGTTAATTATCGTAAACTCGCGAAATTCATAACTCTTTCGTTATTAATTGAAAACTTACGATTCTTATCATTTTGAAATCCTAAAAATATGTACAATCTGTGAAAAATACTAAACTTTCTGTTTTAGAAGTATTTTATAACTTGCTTTTATAAAGTTTTTTTTATAAAATCGGTATTAACGTAAATCGTGTTTTTATCGTATCTTTTTCGTTATTAATCCGTTTTTCGAGTTTCTTACCTTTTTGGAATCGTCATGAGGTGTAACGTAGTATTTTATAAAAATATAAAATGTATACCTTAAAAATCGAATTCAAGCAGCCCTTTTAATATCAATATGTATACTTTTATATAAAGCTTATTTTATGTACTTTTTAATCTTGCAACTTACTACAAGTCTCTTTTATCCAAAGATATTATATGTGATTCATATAATAAAGTTCCATTAGTCAATTCATTGTCACTCCTACAAGGTCCATGGTAACAATATTAATAGCTTTACAAAGTTATATTATACACTTTTACTTGTAGCTTCTTTAAGTAAAACAATATTAAACCTAATCTTGCATTAACTCTTTTAAGCTTTTCCAAGATTGTAAATACACTTATGTTTTCTATCCATTTATAACCTTTTTAATATCAAATCCATATAGCAGTGTATAAGTGTACAAATTTCACAATCATAAGTAAAATTACATTATTACATGTTAAAGTATCTTAGTGGTGATTTACATACAGAAACATATATACATCATATAACCATGAATGAAAAAGTTAAAGGCTTTAGATAACCTTAGTGATGAATGATAATGATGAGAAATAAGTGCTAAACCCTTGCTTAGACTTAAAACCAAAGATTGCAAAAGTGAAAACCCTAGATTATGTTATAAACCCTAATCTTACTTTCTTTGCTTCAATACTTGTAAATGGTTAACCAAGGCTTGCAAACACCTTAGTATATCTTAAGAATGATGTGTGATGGCTTGTATAGGTTGTATAAAAATTTGTATGGATTATCCACAAACGGGGTGTTTGAGCCGTGGGTGCCAAGAGAGGAAATGAGAGTTTTGTTTGAGTTTTAGTTAAGTGTTTGTGTTGTATGTATTCTCTTACAAGTATACTAGTATTATATATGATCATACTAGTCAAAAGATTGAAATAGTGGTCTTAGGAACAAAAGGAGGGTCTTAAGGAGAGTTGTAGTCAACATGAAACATATTAGGGCTAGGTTTTAATGACTAAGAGTTTGTACAAGACCAAGTTGGTAGTTTTTGCGTGCTTCTTATCCCATTGTTGTTGTATGTCATGGTTAGGAGGGGGGAAGATTGTAGAAGCCTTTTGAGGATTTTACAAGTATTTAGTATCATATATGTAAGGTTTATTTTCTAATGTACAAGGTGACATATGATATTAATTTAGGTAAAGTTTAATAAAACTTTGGGTATTGAGTACAATTGTGGGTATTTGTTGGAGCGTAGAATTATTTTTGTGGTTTCAGAAATGCCTAAACTTAATTTATCGTGAAATGTAAACACTTTACGTAACCGATAAAAATAAAATAAACAAAGACCATAATTATTCTCAAAATAATTATTTAATACTTGATTGATGTGAACGTTTAATGCATTGATGCCCAGTTTACATTGATTCGATAATTTTTTTGCTTAACGCAAATTTAACTTAAGACATGAAATTAAAAGCAAACGCGTACAACACTAAATATAAATAGTAGATTTATTGACGTCGTCAATGACTTGAAAACACGGGGTGTTATACCTTTAGGAGGTTTGACTTGTTTATTTGCAAAGGCTACAATAGACGAGTCTAATTTATGGCATAGGAGGCTTGGTCATATAAACTTTAAAACTATGAATAAACTTGTAAGGGGAAACCTTGTAAGAGGATTGCCTTCAAAGCTTTTTGAAAATGACCATACTTGTGTTGCTTGTCAGAAGGGAAAGCAACACAATGCCTCTTGTAAGACCAAGCTTGTGAGCTCTATCATCCAACCCTTACAAATGTTACATATAGACTTATTTGGGCCAACATCTGTATAGAGTATCAGTCACAAGACATATTGCCTTGTTGTCACTGATGACTATAGTAGGTTTAGTTAGGTTTTCTTTTTGGCCACTAAGGATGAGACTAGTAGGATCCTTAAAACTTTTATTACTGGCATAGAAAACCAAATAAATCATAAGGTTAAAATCATCAGATGTGACAATGGAACTGAGTTTAAGAGGGAGTTTAGTGTTGCCAGAACTCCACAACAAAATAGAGTTGCTAAAAGAAAGAATATGACACTAATATAGGCAGCTAGGACTATGCTAGCAGATTCATTATTACCTACTATATTTTGGGCTGAAGCAGTTAGTATTGCTTGTTATGTTCAGAATATGGTTTTAGTGACCAAGCCTCACAACAAGACACCTTATGAACTATTACATGGTAGACCACCTAGTATAAGTTTTATGAGACCTTTTGGGTGTCCTATGACTATTCTTAATACCTTAGATCCCCTAGGCAAATTTGATAAGAAGGCTGATGAGGGATTCTTTGTTGGATACTCTATAAATAGCAAGGCTTTTAGGGTATTTAACACTAGAACTAGGATGGTAGAGGAAAACTTGCACATAACCTTTCTTGAAAACAAACACAATGTTGCAGGGAGTGGACCAGATTAGCTCTTTGATATTGATTTACTAACAAACTCTATGAATTATGAGCCAATTACTGTAGGGAATCAAACTAATAAGAATGCAGGTATCAAGGATAATACTCAACAATATATTCTGCTACCTTTACTTTATAACAGTCCAAAGAGCTTAGAGGATGCAGTTGTTGATGATCCTGGTAAAAAGACTAATGAAAAACCAGCAAATGAGGGTGAAAGAAATGGTCAAGAGAAGGAAGGAGGAGCTTCAAATAAAGAAGATGACCAGAAGGTGCAAGAGTTCAGAGCTACATTAGATAATTTACTTGTTTAACAGAGGAAGGTTATGCTAACAACACTAACAGAGATAGTACTGTTAGTCTATATGTTAGTGCTACTGGGAAAAGTTTTACTGATGCTGATGATCTTCCTACTGATCCTCTTTTACCTAATTTGGAGGATACTGTTAATCTTCTAAATACTGGTATCTTTAGTGGTGCATATGATGATGAAGATGTGGGTGCAGAGGCTGACCTTAACAACTTGGAAACCACCATGAATGTTAGTCCTATTCCCACAACCAGATTTCACAACGATCATCCTAAAGACCAGATCATTAGAGACATAAATTCAGCTACTCAACCAAGGAGGATGACCAAGATCTCTGAAGAACTTGCTATGGTCAGTTACATTAAAAAGTAGAAGAGAACAAATCACAAAGATTATCAAAATTGCTTATTTGTCTGTTTTCTCTCACAAATAGAACCCAAGAAGGTGACACAAGCTTTGACAGATCCAAGCTGGATAAAGGCAATGCAAGATGAGTTTCTATAGTTTAGTTTGCAGAAGGTTTAGAGATTGGTTGATTTACCCAAAGGCAAGCATGCCATTGAAACAAAATGGGTCTATAGAAACAAGAAAGATGAGAGAGGGATAGTAGTTAGAAACAAGGCAAGACTGGTTGCTTAAGGTTACACCCAAGAAGAAGGAATTGATTATGATGAGGTTTTTGCTACTGTTGCTAGGATAGAAGCAATCAGGTTATTTTTGGCATATGCATCATTTATGGGGTTCATTGTGTACCAGATGGATGTGAAGAGTGCCTGTTTATATGGTACTATTGAAGAGGAATTGTATGTGTGGCAACCTCCAGGTTTTGAAGATCCACAGTTCCCTGATAAAGTTTTTAAGGTATAAAAAGCTTTATATGGTATACATCAAGCTCCTAGAGCCTGGTATGAGACCTTGTCTACCTACTTATTAGAAAATGAATTTAAAAGAGGGATCATTGATAAGACTTTATTTATCAAGAAAGACAAAGGTGGTATCCTGTTAGTACATGTGTATGTAGATGACATCATCTTTGGGTCTACAAAGAAGTCTTTATGTGTTGAGTTTGAAAGTTTGATGCACAAGAAGTTCCAGATGAGTTCTATGGGGGAGCTTACTTTCTTCTTAGGGTTGCAGGTCATGCAGAGAGATGATGGAATCTTTATCAGCCAAGATAAGTATGTGACTGATATATTGAAGAAGTTTGATTTTGTCACAATGAAGACAGCAAGCACTCCAATTAAGACTCACAAGGCATTGCTTAAGGATGAAGAAGTTGAGGATGTGGATGTTTATTTATACAAATCAATGATTAGATCATTGATGTACTTGACAGCTTCTAGGCCTGGCATAATGTTTGCTATTTGTACTTGTGTAAGGTTCTAAGTTACTCCTAAAGTCTTACATCTTTATGCGGTGAAGAGGATCTTTAGATACCTGAAAGGTCAACCTAAATTGGGCCTTTGGTATCCTAGGGATTCACTATTTGACTTGGAAGCTTTTTCTGATAGTGATTATGTGGGAGCTAGCCTTGACAGGAAATCCACAACAGGAGATTGTCAATTTCTTGGCAAAAGGTTGATTTCATGGCAATGTAAAAAGCAAACTATAGTTGCCAACTCCACTACTGAAGAAGAGTATGTTTCTGCTGCAAATTACTGTAGACAGGTGTTGTGGATCCAAAATTAGATGCCTGATTATGGGTTTAATTTCATGAACACCAAGATTTACATTGATAATGAGACCACCATTTGTATTATGAAGAATCCAGTGTTTCATTCTAAAACTAAAAACATTGAAATAAGGCACCATTTCATCAGAGATTATTATGAGAAGAGGCTCATTTAAGTGATTAAGATACATACAGATCACAATGTTGCAGATCTTCTCACAAAGGCATTTGATGTTAACAGGTTTAACTTTCTAATTGCTAGCATTGGATTACTTAATCTCTAAAGATGTGTTTGTTAGACTAATGATTAATATGATTTGGAGATAGTATTAGAGATTAATTTAGAAATAAAACTGGTAGTTGTAAGGTTAATACTGGTAGGAGGATTTTAGTACTGCTAAGTATAATTAGTACTGCTAGTTATACTTAAGACTACTAGTTCAAACTGTTAGTCATAATTAATACTGTTAAATAAGAAAATACTTTGGATTGTGTATTCTTGGTTTTGGACTAACATTTACAGGCTAAGCATATTGAGTACATGGTATTGAATGCTTCACCTCTGAAGTATTGATTGAGGGGAGGCTAATTATGTTAATATGTAGTCAAGAAAAGATGGAAGGACATGTAACATCAAACAAAAGTATGTGAAGAGTCCAATACCAAAAAGAGATCGGGACACTAAGATAACTCAGTCTGGTGGTCCCCCTAAAAAGGTTGGTGATGAGGCTGTCCATAAGGAGTTGGGTGACAGAATGGAAAGGGTTGCCACTACTGCTTCTAGCTTACAAGCAGAGCATGACAACAGTAACATCAATAGGACCCAATCCATGGCAACACTTAATGAGCCAAGTCCTTAGGGAACTGGTCCAGGTTAGTTGGTCTCAAGGTGCAAGAATTACCATATTAGGGGGGGTGTAGATACTCAAACTAGGTTTAAGACTACATGTAAATAGTCCAATGGCCCACCTCTCTCAAGAGTTCACACACTTGGAAGTGGATAGGACATCATGAAACTAATGGAATTGATGGAACATTGTACAAAACTGTCTGAATCGGTGAGAAAAAGAAATGAGAGATATAGTGAGATGAAAAACAGAAAGAGAGTTGTGTGATATAAAAACAGAAAGAGTAAATTGGTGAGAAAAAGAAATAAGAGATATAGTGAGCTGAAAAACAGAAAGAGAGCTTATGAGAATTTAAATTTATAATGGAAATGCTTGTTGGAACAGAATTGGAGTTGATACTTCTAGGCATAAACTTAATACTGCCAGTATTAAGTTAGTACTGCCAGGCATATCTTAATACTGATGGGTAAAGTTAATACGGTTGGGCTTAAAGTTAGTACTGTTAGGCTAAACTTAGTACTGTTGGTTGACCGTTAGTACTCTTTGAGGCATAACATAATTTCATTAATTAAATATAGCCGTTGAGATATTTCCGCTAACTAATTTGCTTATAGGTTTCCTTGATTTGGATAAATCTTGAACTTTCTTTATATATCAAGATTTCTTTAAGATAACATCAATTTTATTCAGTAGGTCAATCAAAAACCTTATGGACTCTATAATTATCTCAATTACCTTTACCAAACATACATACTCTTATCCACGATCATAACCCAGAACCCTAATCCATATTTTCTTAATTGAATGGCGAATTTGGACTTTTATGACAAACACAATATGGTCGCCTTTTTGAAGAAACCAGAGGGAAGTAAAGGATTTTATCAGATAGTGGATTTTCTAAATTCTACTCATATTAAGTATGCTCTTACTAAAAATCCAACTATCTATGTTTCACTCATCCATTAGTTTTGGCAAACTGCTTCTGCAAGAACATCTGAGAATGGAGAGATGGAAATAACTGCTACCATTGATGGGAGAGTTAAGACTATTACTGAAGCATCTATAAGGAGGCATCTCAAGCTAGAAGATTCTGATAGTATTAGTACTTTACCTAATAATGAAATTTTTGAGCAACTTGATCTTATGGGTATGTGTCTAATTCTGAAAGATTAACTTTTCAAAAGGGATACTTTTCCCCTCAATAGAGGTTTTTGATTCATACCATCCTTCATTGTTTGAGTGCTAAGAAAACTCCTTAGGATCAATTTAGTAGCAACATAGCCACTCCTATAATTTGCTTGGCCACAAACAGAACCTTTAATTTTTCAAAATTGATTTTTGATGGCATGTTGAAAAACTTGGATAATCAGTCTAAATTTTTAATGTATCCAAGATTTATACAAATCTTTTTGAACAAGCACAAAAGACAGCTTCTACCTCACAAAAGTACTTATATTGCTCCTACTCTTACTCAAAAACTTTTTGGCAATATGAGAAGGATTTATAAGGGTTATAATAGGGTGGACATTCCATTGTTTCCAACAATGCTTGTTCTGGGCCCAATTTTTCAGGGTGAAAGATCAAAAGTCCTAGTTGAGTCCCATCACACACCCACCAGTGCTCCATCCACCTCATAACCGCCAACTTCACCACCATCTATGCAAACAACCTATGTTGCAAAAGAGGCTGCTACCATGCCCTATGATTTACCTCTCCCAAGAGTTCAATCACTTGGAAGTGATGAGGGTAGTATGACACTTCATGAATTGATGGTTCTTTGTACCACATTATCTAAGAAAGTGGAGAGATTAGAATCTGACTTGAAGCAGACCAAACTGACATATGGTACTGCTTACACTAAGCTCATCATGAAGGTGAAGAAGTTGGAGAACAGAATTAAGTCAAGCAAAGCTAGAAGAAGGGTTAGACTTATTGTTTCAGAAGATGAAGATGACATAGAGGATCCTTCCAAACAGGGGAGGAGGATTGCTCAGCTTGATGAAGATGAGGGAATTACTCTAGTATAGATGGCTGCACAGACCTCCAGGGGCGGCATGAGATGATTTTGAAACTGTTTTGAGTTCTGCTTCTAAAGAAGTTTATATGCTGAGACTGATTTAGTACTGATAATGTATCAGTTTAGTATATTGGTGCAGAAGTTAGTACTGCCGGACCTTGAAGTTAAAAAACTACTACTGGATAGTTTAGTGTAACAATCAGAAGAGTGCTACAAAGGAAAAGCTAAAGGCAAAGCTATTATGAAAAGAAGTTAGAACCTGTTTCAGGAAGAAACACAATGTTGCAAAACTAGGAGCAAGAAAGACGTGGGTATGAAGAAGTCTAAGATTGCAAGAATAACTTGAATGAATAAGAAAGGAAAGATAGCCAGAGTTCATCAGAAGCTAACACTTTCAATGCTGAGAAGGGGTTTAACTACAAGCTCCAATTGAAGCTGATGAAGATTTATCACATAAGTTACAAGCAGAAGAAAGAGGAAATTCTCTAGAAAGTTGAGAAAGAAAGATGCTTGTAGAAAGATAAATGAAGAAAGAGATTGTTTGCCCAACAAAAAAGCTCTTAAACAAAGAAGGAACAAGCCCATGACTCAAGCTCAACAAAGAACTTACATGTGTAATTATATCAAGAATATAGGAAGTCACACTCTACAACAATTGAAGAAACTTTCCTTTGATGAGATCAAGGAGTTATTTGAGACTACAATGAAGAGGGTAAAAGATTTTGTTCCCATAGAGAGTGACAGATTAGTTCCTAAGATATCAACTGGAAGTTCTAAGAGAACTGCAGAAACAGAACTTGAACATGAAGGGTCTAAGAGGCAAAAGACTAATGAAGAACAATCAGCTGAAGAGGAAAAGGAATTATCAGAAGAAGAGCTACAAAAATTGATAATGATAGTTCCAGTGGAAGAAGTCTATGTTGAAGCCCTACAGGTCAAATATCCAATCATAGACTAGGAGGTTTACTCTGAAGACACAAGAAAGTATTGGAAAATTATCAGAGTTGGAAACCATACAGAAGCTTATCAGACTTTTGATGATATGTTAAAGAAATTTAATAGAGATGACCTAGATAAGCTATGGATTTTGGTTAAAGAAAGATTCAGTTTAACAGATCCTACTGATGATAAAGAAAGAACATTATTGGTTGAATTGAAGAGGTTGTTTGAACCTGATATTGATTACATTCTGTGGAAGCTTCAAAGATATATGCATGATCCATTGACATGGAAGTTATATGATACATGTGGTGTTCACCATGTATCTACAAACAGAGGACATACTATCTTCATGTTGGTTGATAAAGATTATCCATTGACAAGAGGGATTTTGACTTTGATGTTGTGTAACAAGCTGCAAGTGGATCAATATTCAAAGATGGCAAATGAACTTTAAAAGAAAATATTCATACTAGCAAACAGACCAAGACAGTAAAGTGTTTGGAAGTATCCTCTCTACACAGAAGGTTTAATTCAAAAACTTGATGATTTGAAGGTAAATCACAAGTTTAGGGGAGGATTGTGGAGAATTAAGGGCTTCTACAAGTTTATACTGCTGGTTCAACTTAGTACTGCCAAGAGAAGACTTAGTATTGTCAAGCTAAGTTAGTACTATTAGTGTTATAGTTAGTACTGTCAGTACAAAATGTTAGTACTGTCAGTTTATTAGTACTGTTAGTTATAATAGTTAGTACTGCTTATGTGATATGCATGAGATATATTGGGTATAGATATGCATGATCATGTAACACATTTTGTAAGCCCATTAGGGTTTCCTTGGTGTATATAAGGAACCCTACGACATTGATCTAGATATCAAGTTATATATAGTTTTCATAGAAAATATAGTTAGTATTCCTAGTTTTAAGGTTATTCTGTAACTTTGATTATGTTTAATATATTGAAAGTTTAGCAAGATCTTGTTTTACTGTTTCATTGTTCTTCTTAGTATTACAAGCTAGATTCCGCATAGTTTGTAGTATTTACAATCTTAGTTTCTACTATAGTTGTTTTGGATCTATCCAACATAACTAAGCTTTAACAAGCTAAGTAAGATCTGTTCAAAAGGGATCAACATAAACACCACCCACCCCCCGTCACCTACTCACACACACTTATGAATTTTTTTCCACTCTCTCAAACCCTCACTCAAATCGCCACATCTTGTTCTTTAATTCCAGCCATTTTCATCTCTAAGGTACAATATGAAAAGTGTTCTCTATCACCTAAACTACACGCGTCTCAAAGGAATTGGTTTTTCATCTTATCTTGATATCGAATTCCCTAATTTTAAAATTAGGGTTCTTGAAAAATCAAAATGGTTAAAACACCAAATTGGTTGAGGGGTTTTGTAGCTTTAGGTGTGCTTAGCACTCGTCTAAAGCAGTTTTTCATTTGGAATTCATATGAATGTGCTCTTGTTAATTTTAGGTGCGAAATTTGGGTTTTAATGAAATATTGTAAAAAGGTTGTGGGTTTTGTACTAGAAAACTATTTTTGTTATCCTTGAATGTGTTTGAGTGCTTAAATCTTACCGTTGTGTGTAGTTTGTTGAATTTACATGCTAAAATATGTATCCGTGCTCGATATTAAACATCCTTAATGATTCTATGACTTAAAGTTGTTGTAAATGATATTTGGTGTTTTCTTGATGCTAAATGATGCTCTCTAAATGTAAATTTAATCACGTATGTGAAATTAAGGGTGAACCGAACAAGTTGTTATAAGGAACCGAACAACTCATGTGTTACAAGAAACCGAACAACTCATATGTTATAAGGAATCAAACAACTCATGTGTTACACGGAACCGACCAACTCATATGTTATAAGGGATCGAGCAACTCATTTGTTATAAGGAACTGAACAACTCATATGTTATAAGGAACCGAACAACTCATATGTTATAAGGAACCGAACAACTCATGTGTTACAAGGAACCGAACAACTCATATGTTATAAGGGATCGAACAACTCATTTGTTATATGGAACCGAACAAATCATGTTTTAAAAGGAACCGAACAACTCATATGTTATAAGGGATTAATCAACTCAGTTGTTATAAGGAACCAAACAACTCATGTGTTACAAGGAACCGAATAACTCATTTTTTAAGGAACTGAACAACTTGTTTAATTAAGGAACCGAACAACTAGATTGGCTTAGGAACCAAACAACTAATCTAAATTAAGGAAAAATGAAAATCTGTTCTTTTCTTTAGGAACCAAATCTATTAGTGTCTATTAGAAGTTCGGTTTATCTTCAAGACCAAAAACACTTAAGATTCTATTTCTACTAGATTGCATTTAAAACCTATTTTTGGAGAATTAATAATGGTTAATATATCTATAATCAGTTAAAACAAGGCTTAATTGTGAGGTAAAACAAGGTTAACTAAAATTAGGCTTAGGATATCAAAATTCTATAACTAGTTAGAAAGAACATGATTCCTAAATAGTCAAACAAGTTTCCTTAAATCCTTAAGAAATTTTGTCAATCTAAGTTGTCATTTAATAGGTTATATCTTTAAGGTGCTAAAAGTTTTAGAGTGCCTTCATCATTAAGGAAAGTTTTGGCACATGATCAAACTCAAAACTGCTCATTTGGAAATGGTCTCTATAGTCTATTATACAACATAAACTGTATGATCCTTCTTTGCAGAATCATGGATAACACAAGAGCTCAGCAAAAGGCACTGGATGATGTGAACAGTGTGACAAGTCTCATTTTGTGTGCGTAGTGCTACTACTCTGTACTCGATAGATAGATGCGTTGTGAAGAGCTCATAGATCGCATCTTGAGTCTACACTCCAGACCGATGATCAACAATGAATCAAAGTACCAATAAAGTTACTCCTACAGGAACTCCCCACTCACGTCCTTCTAACACGCTCCCCCCGCGCTCCCCCCGCATCTAGTCTGCGGCTCTCATTCTCACCTTCACTTCTTCCAACAGCATTTGAGATCCACTTGATGATTGATACTAGTATATACATGCGAGGGGATGAAGGGTTCTTGGAGTCACTGTCTCCAGACATCATTCCTTCAATATCGTTTCAAGTTGATGCAATAAGTCATACTGTTACGTAGACAAACTTCAGGATATGACTCAAAATTTACCCTAAACTCCCTGGTTAGATATTTGAAGAACCCCCACTTGAAGAGGAGATTCTATCTTTTATTAGAGACCTTGGACACACTGGTGAGATCAAGTTTTTATCCGATGTCAATGTTCAATCATGCATCAACTATGGAGATCGTTATGCTGCCATAATCAACAAGTATGTCTAAGTGGGAAAAAACTACTGCTTTGGAATATGTCTTCGTTGTTCTTACAGTGCTCAAATTCTTTGGGGAATGTATCATAACAAGACTGTTGATTATGTCTACTTGTTGTGGGAAGATTTGGTGTATTCTAATTGGAGAAAATAATTCTCAAGAAGAACAAATGACATGTATTATATATGGACTCACCAAGTCATTGTAGGAATATTCATTGGTAAAGGATCAGGCAAATACCAAGGAGAAACAGATGTTTTGGCACTATTGCCAGGGGATGTCTTCATGTTCACCACTAATAAGAGGTCATTTTCTAACATAAGGACACAATGTATAAAGCGCTATTCTCCCCCACGCACTTGACCAATAAGCCTTATTAGAGTCAGAAGCTACAAGACTTATCTTGCTTATGCTATGGTGAGAATGATTCCAAAACCCAAAATATTGTCAACAAATAAAGTGAAATCTGAATCATCTCCCCAAAAAGAAGACTGCTTCCACTGCTAAAGGCCAGAGACTACAGACTTCAAGCAAAGGCGGAGGGCTTAAACCTGGCAAGAAGAAGCAACCTGAAAGACATTCTAAAGCTATAAAGGTTCCTACAGTGTTATCTGAAGTTGCTGTAACAGAAGCCTGAACAAATGAAGCTAGCCTCATTAAAAAGAAGTCTGATAGAAACTCACAACTCTTATGCTAGTGGTTCAGGTGCAGATGAAGAAACTGGTAGTAAACCAGGGGTTCCCGATGTACCGACATATGGATTTGATGATGAGTAAATCGCTTGGAAGTCTAGTGACGAAGAGGATGATGATGAAGTAGGCTTGAATGATGATGAAGATGACAGTGATGATGATGAAGACAATGATGATGATGATAATGATGCTGATAATCAAGATGATGATGATCAAGAAGATGATGGTCAAGATGATGAAGATCAAGATGATGTTAATGAGCAGAATGATTCAGACAACGTTCGTGATAAATTTGTTCATCCCAAGCTCTCAACTCAAGATCAAAAAGTAAGACATAATGAAGAAGAAAGTTATGAAGAAAGTGATGAAGAAAGTGATGAAGAAATTAAAGGTGCGAATGTTGAGGAAGAAGAGTTGGATGAAGAAGAGACAAATGATGAAGAGAAGCGAATAAATTATATAGGGACGTGAATGTCAATCTAGAAGGATGAGATATTGAAATGACAGATGCTCAACAGACTAATGTTCAAACCACTCAAGTAATAGAGGATACTTATGTGATTATAACTTCGGTCAATTCATGACGGTCTAACAAGACGGAAGTTATTTATCGTGTCATATGGCTCTTTGTTTATAACATGCTCAAACCCTAGTCCAGTTACAGGTATTGAACTCTATATTTAATCTAACACATGAGTCAAATTTACTATGATAGATGTTCTAGTTTGCTACTAGTGCTGAGCTATTCTTTTGTCTACAACAACCTCTTCTCTACACCCACTCCTTGCATCTCACATCATCTGTAACAAACAGACCAGGTTTCCTACACCTGCAACGTTCTAAGTCCTCCCACAAGATTTCCCAACTTTGGCTCATTTATTGAAGGTTTGCCATAGACTAAAAACATTGGAAAACGACTTCTCAGAGTTCAATCAAACGAATCAATTTGCTGCAGCAGTTGCTTCAATTCCCGACATTGTTGATACGTATCTTGCCAACAAGATGAATGAAGGCGTTAAAATAGCTGTTTAATTACAATCATACAGACTCAAAGATGAAGCTCTGTCAAAAAATGGAAGACTTCCTTAAATAAACTTGATGACAACATAAAGAAAATAATCAAGGACCAAGTCAAAGAACAAGTTAAGGCACAAGTCTCTAAGATTTTGCCAAAAATTGAGAAGACTATAAATGAACAACTTAAAGCTGATGTTCTAACTCGTTCATCAAATAAATCTAAGACGTCTTATGTTGTAGCCGCCAACCTATCTGAATTAGAGCTGAAGAAGATTCTCATAGACAAGATGGAGAGCAATAAGTCAATCCACGAATCTGAATGAATAGAGAAGATCTGTCTACAAAGCATTTGTTGACACTTACAAAAGTGAAAGTCATACTTGACACTTATGGAGATAATGTTTTGTTTAAAAGACGTCGAGATGATGAGGATAAAGACGAAGAACCCTCCGCTGGATCAAACCGGGGGTCCAAAAGAAGAAGAGCGGGAAAAAAAACCAGAGTCAACAGATGCACCAAGGAAAAAAGACCTCCAGACAACTGGCCAGGTCTACTGAAGGGTCCAATTCTCATCACAAGGTCTGCTGGCGAGTTGCTCAAGCAGAGGGATCCTAAGGCATTACTACGAAAGATTTGGAAGGAACCGCACATCTGGAGTTCAAAACAGGAAGTTATGAAGATCACCTGATTGAACGAGACCTCTCAGCTTCATGATTTGGTTTCAGAATACCAGCCAAAAACTCCTAGCTCCGATTCGTGATTTGAACAAAGACTCTTGATAATGCTTCATGGACCTGTTCAACCTTGCCTAAGCTCTTTCGCCTAGATGAAAGATCTACGTGAGTCGTTTAATTAGCTGATGGACATTCCTCTTGACTTCTCAGCATTCGTAATAAACCAATTTAAAGTTGATACTTTAACTCCTGAATTATTAGCCGGTCTAACATTCAAGCTGATGAAAAGATCATGCAAGAGTCTGGTAGAACTTGAATTTTTCTTTTTGAGAAGTTCTACAAGGCCCAACTAATGATCAATTAGACTGGTACAACACCTAAAGGGCAACAAATATCATCATGATCTGTAAAAGCCCACTACCTATTGATACCATAATTTCGAGGTCGTCGTGTCATACCTTTTGATCACTTCATTAACAACGACCTAGTATATCTAAGTGGTGATGTCTCAAGCCGAACATATACAACTTCAGTGACGAAGACAAAGGCTGCAGATTACGAGAATGTCAAATGGATTGAAGATATGGTCCCTAACACAATGTGGAGTCAAGTGCCGGTTAGCTACGACAAAAACATACACTCGAGGAATCTCATATTAGGGGGGGAAGGTGGTGGGGGGGAGGGGGGGGGCACGGGGGGAAAACGACAACAATACCTCTATGGATTGCTGCTAGCATGGAATTATGCTCGAGATGTCTACTCCAACGTAGAATCATTGCTATCATAATGCTTAAATATTCGAATGGCAACACTTCAAGCATCTGGATTAGAACATGTTCGTTGAGAAGATGACAAGTAGTACTTAATTCAAAGAAGGCGATTTCAACAGGCTTCGCATCCAAGACATCAAAGACGTGCTACTTCTTCTTGGTCAAGGCAAGTTGACAAATCTCACTGTTGAAGAACGCCTAGCTTTTAATGTCTCCTTGTCGAATGTTTACAAGAAGCGTTCATCCAAAGGCGGTGGAAGATCTTTCAATTAGGGTCGAGAGTTACAAAAGAAGCTCAACCTCACAAAGCAACGATACAAGAATCAAACTTGTGTCAACTGGAAAGAAACGATGGTGCGATTCTAAGTGAATCAAACTTGTTCCAGTATAAGAATTGACGGTTATTGATCATTTGACAAACAATCAAAACTCTCGAAGTGTTACAAAATATTTTCATAAGAAACACTTAGACTGATTTTTCAAATCAATTTTCTCTTTATTGCTAACTGTTTCATTACAGGATAATTTAAAGATGGAGATGGAGATGGAAATACCCAGTACCAGAGATATCAAGTGAATAACCGAATGCTCAGACACGACCTACACTTGTTATGAAGTTATGAAAGATCTCATAAAGGTGTCAAAGCTTCCGCAAACTCTGATATCGTGTATTTCTTCACAAGTGCACAAGATGGCGATCCATTACAAGATGATGTAAGATTATGTTTGGGTGATGATCTCAAGAAAGCTCAAGATCACAATCAAAGACAAGTCAAAGATGAATCAAAAGATCACTACCCCAAATGTACAAGATATCAAATGTCTACGAGCTAAAGACTGAAGTGATTAAGTTTAGTATTTTCAGGGGTGACCTCCCTTAGGGGGAGATTGTTAGATATGAGTAAAAGACTCGGTCACCCCGTATATTTATTGTTTATAATAGTTCGTAGTTTAATAGTTAATCGTATGTCTTTCGGTTTTAAGCCGGGTACTAATACCCGGTATTTTGTAAAAACTATATAAGCCTCTTCCAACTTTGGAAGAGGCAAGCTAGTCATTTTCACTTTTCTTATTAAACACATTTTCTCTCACTAGAAAATCTCTCTCATGTGTTTCTCTCTCTAGAAACTAGCCAAGTCTAAGAATCGACCCCGTGTTATGATATATGATATACCACAATTGGTATCAGAGCTCATGGGATGATTAGATCGTGTGTATGTGCGATTTCTTGCTTGTTATAGATCGAAAAGTGTACTTTTGAAGGTTATTAGCTCGTTTTTTTAATTTCTCCAGATTTTGATGTTTGTAATGTTAAAGTTTGGGTGTTTCTAGTTGCTATTGCCTTGTGGTACTGTGTTGTGCAAAAGAAATCAAGCAAAATCGTTCAAAAGGGTGATTTATAAGTGATTTTGTGTGATAAAAGTCGTTGTTCATCGTGGAGGTTTGCCAGAATTTCTTCACAGCGGTTTGCGTAAAAAGAATATTTTATTTAGTAGGTGACCAACTGTCTGACACACGGCGGGTTGCTTTGGCGGCGAGTTGCTTAACATCGCGGCGAGTTGTTCACACGGCGAGTTGCTTAACATCGCGGCGAGTTGTTCACACGGCGGTTTGCTTTATTGTAATAGGCAGCGGTTTGAACAGGTTGACAGCGGTTTGAATATTTTAATAGCAATTATCTAAAAGAAGCTACGACGGTTTGAACAATAGGCGGCGGGTTGCTTGAAATTGCAAACGGCGGTTTGCCTCACTAAACCAGCGGCGGGTTGCTTTTATTTCATCGCGGCGAGTTGCTAATCTGGCGGCGAGTTGAGCTACTGTTTGAGCACTTTGGAATATAAAACAATTGGGACTTAATATCACTATAACAAAAACGTTAACCTCACCACTTTTAACGTATACTCACTAATCATTGATCGATCAAAACATATCATATCATAATAAAACAAGATGTCTAGTATGTCAGAAGACATTCAGTGTGCCGGTTCTGATACACGCCCACCAATGCTTGATAGAACAGACTTTGAATCTTGGCAACAACGTATACGTCTGTACTGTCTGGGAAAGGATAATGGAGAGAATATAATGAAGTCCATTACTGAAGGACCATTTCAAATGGGAACAATGAGAGATACCCTTACTGAAGGAGGTGAGGGTGCACTTCATCTAGGTCCAGAACGTGCTAGAGTCTTTGCCGACCTATCAGCTGAACAAAAGGACAGGTCTAAAGCTGACATTCGTGCTACGAATATCCTACTACAAGGTATCCCAAAAGACATCTACACACTCATCAACCACTTCACTGACGCCAAAGACATTTGGGACAATGTGAAGATGATTCTGGAAGGTTCTGAATTGACAAAGGATGACCGGGAATCTCAATTATACAATGAATTTGAACACTTCTGTCAAATCAAAGGAGAAACCATTCATGTTTACTATGTTAGGTTTACAAAGCTCATTAACGACATGAGAAACATTAAGATGACTGATTGGTTCTTTAAACTATATATAATATATATAATAAAATATATATAGTAAGTATAATCTAAAAACAATCAATGAAACCGAGAAGTAGTATAGAATGTTCCCGGGTCGTTTATCCCCAGCGAGGCTGTGGTTGAGAATCGATACAGTCGGAAAATTAGAGTTTGAATGAGATTAATGATTTGGGAGAGTAGAACGCTAAATTAATCAATAACAAGCAAAAACGATTGAGAAAAACCTAAAAATGAAAGCTAAATAACTTAAATCCTAAAACGGGCACGAAAAACGAGGGTCAAAAACCTAAATTTTGCAAATTAAACCCTAAAACAAATAAAGCTAAAATAGATTCTAAATGACAAATAACGAAGTTTAAAAAAAACTAGACTAAAAACGGAGGTTGTTTGACCCAAAAA
>BQNB010122987.1:0-20177 GCA_026074375.1 Tanacetum coccineum
ATCAACAATATATAACTAATTTACAAAAATATATTGAAGAGGAGGGAAAACAAAGTGGTGTTTTTTCCTTTTATTTTTTGCTTTTTGCTATCATGGTGTAACTTTGAAACTAAAAAATTACTACCCCTCGATAGAGAAAGTGACTAGTTGCCAATCTTGAATAATTATGTGTTTTGTAGAATTTGTTACCAAGTCTCCTATGGTCCTATGAATACGATAGGTTCATACAATTCAAAAGTATTGATGAAATAATAAACTATCATTTGACATTCTTACTTGTTAACTCAAGCCACTATATGAAATTTGCGTGTCATGTCGTAAGCCATATACATGTGCAATACTTTCTGTTTCACAAGAATATCCCGTATGTATTTAAACAATACTTTTCATTACTTATATAAATTTATTACGTATTTTAATACTAAAATTTTGTCCAACGTATAAAACCTCCTTAACATAGAAAATTAAAATGATAAATTGTTAAATACCTAAACACAGTAAATGAATATGAGGTTACATCATTTATCAACTTTTCATCCAAACTTGTGTTATATAAAGAAAAAATTTCACAAATCGTCCCTATGGTTTGACCCAAAATCACAGATCGTCCATAACTCAAATTAAATACACCAAGCATCCCTAATTCAATACAAAAACAGAACAGTACCCACATGTCTATTTCAATATTTCATGCAAAAGTCGTTCTAACTATTAATTGAGTAACAAGAACTCATAAGAGTCGTCTGGAAATGCAATTTTGTATAATTACTTGGAAAGAATTCAAGAACAAGAGTCGTGCGATGAATGCAAATTTGTTACAGAATAAGATACTTACAATAAATTTATATATATAGATCGATTGAAATTATTTATTAATTATCTGATCAGATAATTAATTTACGAATGAAATTAAATTGTGTTTCATAGTCTAATGTCTATACTGATTAAACAAAAACAATAAGACCGATACGCAGTTTATTACTTTAAGTAATAACCATGCGCACCCGCCCCCCTTAGTTTTAGTGTTAAGGTACACTATCATAATTATGTAATGTCATGTGACTAGTTTTGATAATCAGTTTAGGAGTAACATTTTAACGCAGTCGATGGTCATTAACTGATTATCAGGGGTCATTGTATACTTTGTTTTCTATACATAGGTTCTTAAATAAACAAATCTTCCAAACACTTAAATAGCTTTTATCATCTGATTCTGATTACACGACTTTAAACAAGAAGAACCACATCCAAACATTTGTTGCAACATGTTTTGTTACTGGTTTGTATCTTTATTGTTAAATATTTCATATCACATAAATCACTTTTAAAATGCAATGTCATACACCTAATGGTATTTTGGCCTTAATAAGGCTACTTCTTATGTGGTGTTCCGTTTACTTATGAATTTTCACTTCAGTTGGTAGAATTGAAAAATGTTGGACCTTAATGTTATAAAAGCAAAGTTAAGGGTATTTTAGTATATATTATGTATTTAGTTTAGAAATCTGTAAACCCAAATTGTAATTGGGCTGGGTCCAAAAGGTAACGGTATAAACCGATTAGTATAGGGTTACAGCAGTAGGAAAAGTTGTGTCGTTTACTTTATGGGAATCGGTATGCCTCTTCATCAAAGGGACCGATTCACCTAGTATAAATAGGTAGGAAATCTGTAATCAACAACAATGATTTAATCGTTCAATATAATCAGTGTTTCTGATATATTCTTTTGGTTACTTTCTGTCCCGAACCTTTGTTCCATTCATACCGATTGGTGAATAATAACAACCTGTGAAGTCTGATTATCGAAGTCTGATAACACCAACAGTGGTATCAAGAGCAAGGTTACATCCAGGGAAGAACGAGTGCAAGTGGCGATCGATTGAAAAGCAAGAATCACCAAAGGTTAATCGACCCAGGGAAGGAAGAAAACAACAATTCCTGTTACAGAACTTGTAACCATCGATTTCAGAAGCAAGAAGAAGAAAACCGATTTCTGTTGGAAATCTATTAACGAACCAAAAGCAGGAACATCACAGAAGTTGATTTTCTGGCAAGTTTTTAATCAATCAGAGGGGAATCAAGAGAGAAAGAAGGAGTGATTCTCCTGTTGATAATCACATCAACCGACCTAATTTGGTATTTTCTGATTTAATCTAATTAGTTTTTAATAGAAGTTGAAAGAAGGAGTAGTCTGGGATTTGAAAAAAGTCTGAGATTTGGGAAACTTTTTATCCTTCTTTTCAATTTACTTCATTTACTGATTAGAATACAACATTGTAAGTAAGAAGAAAAAAACCTAGTATTTAAATGAATCCTCACCGTGGCAAAGTAAGCATTAAGAAAAATACTATTGTTTTTTATAAAAAAAAGTAAGAGAAACCGTAGTGTTTCACCCCGTAAGAGAAACCGTAGTGTTTCACCCCGTAAGAGAAACCGTAGTGTTTCACCCCGTAAGAGAAACCGTAGTGTTTCACCCCGTAAGAGAAACCTTAGTGTTTCACAGTAAGAGAAACTTTTGTTTCGAAGCAAGTAAGAAACTGATCAGAAGCAAGTAAGAAAGTGATCACACAATCACAAGCAAGTAAGAAAGTACGCAAGTTAGAAAGCAAGCAAGAAAGTAAGATTAAGTTTTGTATATTTTTCTATTTTAAGGGAACACAAATCATTTCTTTTAGATTAGGAAAATACAAAACTAGAAGTAAGAGAAGTAAGAATCGAACCCTTGTGGTTCATAGCAAGTTAAACCAAATCCTTAGGTTCATAGCAAGTTCCGAACCTTAAGATTCAAATAGCAAGTAGGATCATCATGGTTCATTTATCAGAAAGAAAGGATCAATTACCTTGGTCAAAGCAAGCAAGTTAAGCCCTAATTAGCAACTTGGTTAGGAGCGCGAAGGTTGATTAGCAAGTTGGTCAACGTTCGTACTGGGTAGCAAGTAGACCAGAAATCAAGTTAATTTGGGTAGCAAGTAGCCCAAACAGCAAGAAATCAGAATCAATTTTGATTCTAAGCAAGCAAGCAAGAGAAACTTCATAGTTTCTATATAAGCAAGGTACAGAAGCAAGCAAGTAAGTACAACAAGAAAGAAACTGGTGGCAAGCAAGAAACAACAATAGATGAGAAAGCAGAAAATACAGCGAAGGAATGCACGAAATGGAAAGACAAAGAGCAAGAAGCACTTCTCATCTCAGAAGACGAAGAACCCACATTGCTGTGAAGTTAAGTGAAGAAGACTAGATTGCCGTCTATAACATTAGGGGGGAGAATGTTGGACCTTAATGTTATAAAAGCAAAGTTAAGGGTATTTTAGTATATATTATGTATTTAGTTTAGAAATCTGTAAACCCAAATTGTAATTGGGCTGGGTCCAAAAGGTAACGGTATAAACCGTTTAGTATAGGGTTACAGCAGTAGGAAAAGTTGTGTCGTTTACTTTATGGGAATCGGTATGCCTCTTCATCAAAGGGACCGATTCACCTAGTATAAATAGGTAGGATTTCTGTAATCAACAACAATGATTTAATCGTTCAATATAATCAGTTTCTGATATATTCTTTTGGTTACTTTCTGTCCCGAACCTTTGTTCCATTCATACCGATTGGTGAATAATAACAACCTGTGAAGTCTAATTATCGAAGTCTGATAACACCAACAAAAAATGGGGAGACATACAATGGGCATTTGGTTAACTGTGACACGTGGATGAACATCCATCTCCGTGAAGTTATCTGTACCTCAAAGGTATTTTATTTGCAGTATACGAGTATCTTTATACGATCTTGTTTTTACACCATGATTTCATTCAATTTTGTAACATTTATTCATGTAGGATGGAGATAGGTTTTGGCGAATGCCTGAATGCTACGTTCGTGGCAATATAATCAAGTATCTTAGAGTTCCAGATGAGGTAAGTTTTGATGTCATTTATTTAACAGCTATCAAATTAATGGCTATACTATCCTTTGATGTATCTTTGTTTTTTACACATGATATTTCTTTATTTAAGTTCCGAATGAGAACAGTTCGCATTGAGTAGAAAAATGTATTAGATGCTTGAGGTTGAAATATCAAAAGATATTAAACTAATTCGCCAAGCAAAATAGAGCAGTTGCAATTCTTGTATTGTTATCACTGCTATATGTATATAAGAGAATATAAACAAAGAAGCGCGGAAGAGATCCAATCTACAAACAAGAATACTTGCACACAAATTGAACACAGTGATGGAATAAGTCAGTTTAGGATGCGGGATTCATTCAAATAACATTCTGGGCAATTGTCAACTTGCTTGACCCATCTGATATATGTTAGGCACATGTGACTTATTAGAGTTCAAATTATGGTATGAAATGGCTACTTCTAGCTTTGCTCTACAACTAATTTAAATGAGTAAATAGGATCCGTTCAGGATATTGATATACAACATGAGTCGTGAGCATATAATGGTCGTTATATTTAGATTTAGCTTTATAAGCAGATTATAGTGTACTCTCGTTACTAGATGCTATTAGTTTCTAGACATATGCATCAACCGAGGAATCAGACCTTCTATGAGCCTAATCTTTGCTATAATTCTAAGTCTTCCGGTTTTGACCAACCTACACAGACATCCATCGATCAATCACCTCTTCAAGAAATGAGTATCCAAGATATGGAGGATCTAAAGCAGCATTATTTAGATAAAATGTTAAGTTTAAGTAATGACTTACAGATTAAAGATTATCATAATGAGAAAATAGATATTCGTTTTAGAAGGGAATGTGAAAGTATGATTGATGAGCTTAAAGGTAAATTCAATGGAATGAGTATTGAGATTAATAAAAAGAAAGAGCTTCAGCAACGGATGGATCTTGTTATGAAGTAGGTTAACACATGTTAAATAAGGACAAGCGTCTAGAGCAACACTCGCACTACCTTTTGCGATTATTCTTGAATACAAAAGCGTCTAAAACAAACGCCTCTACGATTGCTCACACAAACACGTCAATCAAGTATGTAAGAATTGCTAGTCTTATCTTCACGAACCAAACAACTTGTGTCAAAACAATCAAACCAAACACACCCTTTGTGTGCTCTTCGTCGATCCGAACCAAATAACCCTAACAAACCGTAAATCGGTTAGGGTTTATAAATCAAAACCGAAAACCCTTAAACTAGGGTTTTATTACTTCGTCGAGCAAGGAGAGAAGCAAATCAAACACCACGTGTATGAGCTTTTATAATGTCAAGCTAGGAGAACAAGCAAAAACCAAAACCCTAAAAGGGTGTTTGGTCGATTTCGGTTAAGGGGAGAGAACCGAAAATCCCTTAGGGATTTCGGTTGAGGGTTTTTGGGTGGGGGGATAAAGCACCAAAATTCTTAGGTGATTAGGGAATGAATGAATGAAGAATGAGGGATAGGAGGTGTGTTTATATAGGCACCCCAACACCCTAATTCTTGTAGGACAAGATTAATATAATTCCTATAATTAAAATAAATCTTTCCTCTTCCTTTTTCTCACCCCATAGGCCGGCCAAACACCCCTTGTAGAAGCTTCAAGGAGTTCGGCCAAACAAGGGCTCCTTGAGGTTTGGGTTTTGTCCGGTGTAGTCCCTCGGTTCTATATTTAGAATGCACATTAAATTAATTAAACACGTAACTAATTTAACGACTATTTAAATATAAATCGTGAAGTAAACATACTCTTTGTGTATTAACGTGTGTGCCCCCAATAGGCTCACGTATTTCTAATCGTATTTAGCGAAACCAACTACCATTTTCCAACAGCTCCCACTTGGGAGTTGGTGTAGCAGTCTGCATTCATACTGGCAATGGAAACGTCTAGCAACACTCGCACTTACCTTTAAAATCAGAAATCTTGAGATAAAAGTTTCAAGAACAATCTCAGCTTTCAATGGTTATGTATTATCTTGCTATATAATCATCCCTTTGTTACAGATACCGTTAAACCATCGATATGAATCCTAACTCATTCCATATAGTTTAACATTTTAGTTTCTCGTTATAGAAATAATTCAGATATACCAAATGTAATCAAGAATCATCTTGGATTACCCTTTGGGAACGGCCATTCATTTATCTGATTAATTCTGAGAAGGGCCCAATGGTATCATTCTGCACATATAATGTGGAGGAACAAATCCTTTATTGACTACAAGTGTTGTGGATGATGCTTCACATACACTCTGAAAAATAGCTTTTATAACTACCATATTCCAGGACAACGTTTGGCTATAATTACAAAAAGTGATATCCACACATACAGAACTTGTTTGTATCTCAATTCTAAGGATAATTATTTAACCATTTTCGACATTTACTCATGACAAGGATCCAAAAGTAAATATTCGAAAGTTGGGGTATCCAATATGCATCCTTTGTGAATACATATGAGTTTGGCGGGAACAATCCATATATTCAAAGAATACAACCAACACTCACATTTGCCTTACATAACAATATTCCCATATTGTTAACCGACAATGGACATATTTAGAATGATAAATCATTCATGGATTAAACATGCAAAAATGGAATAACAATTATTTATATGAATGAAAAATAAATTCCAAGTATCTTAATTCATCAAATAAATATTGTCTTACAATTCTAAATTATCCAAATACTAATTAAACAAAGATTTACATGAGACTACTAGCTGGTATCAAACCAATTTTCCTAGTCAATTTAGAATGCTTAGGAAATGCTAAAGCTTTTGTAAAAGGGTCAGCTAGATTGTCATCTGTGTCAACTTTTTCAATCCCCACATCGCCTAAATTAATGATTTCTCAAAGATAGTGAACTTTTGCACGAAAATATCATGCACCTTTAGTGACTCCATGATCATTTTCTATTGGTATGGCTCTAGTATTGTCACAATACATTGTTATGGGTTCTTCAATAGTGGGAACAACATTAAACCCAGAAATGAATGTGCAAATCTATACAACCTCTTTCGATGCGTCAAATACAACGATATATTCAACATCTGTAGACGAAGTTGCAGAAATACTCTGCTTTGTGCTTTTCTAATCAACAACACCTTCATTCAAAACGAATACATATCCAGTCTGAGACTTTAAGTCATCAACATCCGTCAGATATCCAGCATCAGTGTAGCAAGAAACCTTGAGCTCTCGTTTCATATCACCTCCATAAACCAGAAACATATCCTTAGTATTCCGAAGATACTTAAGAATATTCTTAACAGTAGTCCAGTGAAGTTCACCAGGATTCTATTGAAATTGGCTTGTTATGTTCTGAGCGAACGCAACATCAGGACGAGTACATCTTACAGCATACATGATTGAACCAACAGCTGAAGCGTATGGAATATTACTCATGCGTTGCTTTTCAGCTGGTGTCGAGGTACCATCCGACTTACTCAATTTTAGCTTTTCTTGCATTAGGATAGTTTCACGTTTGGAATTCTCCATATAATATCTTTTCAGGATTTTCTTAATGTAAGCACTTTGACATAAACTAATTAACCGTTTAGATCTATCTCGGTAGATTTTGATTCCAAGAATATATGCAGCTTCACCTAAATCTCTCATGGCAAAACATTTTCCAAGATAGGATTTTACATCTTGTAACATTGGAATATTGTTTCCCATGATTAATATGTCATCGATATACAAGATTAGGAAAGTAAAATAACTCCCACTAGCTTTCTGATATACACATGGCTCATCATGATTTTAAGTGAAACTGAATTTCTTAATTTCATCATCAAATCGCTTATTCCATTGCCTAGATGCTTGCTTAAGTCCATAAATGGAACGCTTGAGCTTGCATACATGGTTAGGATATATTGGATTAACAAAACCTTTAGGTTGTGTCATATAGACTTCTTCCGAAAGATGTTCACTGAGGAAAGTGGTTTTGACATCCATTATGTCTACAACAGGAGAAAAGGTTTCTTCATAATCAACCCCGTAGGTTTGAGTGAAGCCCTTTTGCTGCTAGACGAGACTTAAAGGTGTGTACTGCACCATCCATGTCGGTCTTCTTTTTGAAGAGCCATTTGTGACCAACGATTTTAGCATTAGGAGGAAGTTCTATGAGCTCCCAAACATCGTTATCTTTCATGGTTTGCATTGACACATGCATAGAAGCTAGCCATTTTTCGGATTCAGGGTCCAATAATGCAGCTTTATAGTTGGCACGTTCATCGTGATCCCCCAACTCGTTTTCCTCAACATCGACTTACAAGTGCATACGATTTGGGGCACGTTTTGTCCTAGTGGGCCTACGAATGGGATTGATATCACTTTGAGGTTCATCAATTTCTTGATCATCCTCTTCATGATTTAAGCTAGTGTCTAAAGAAGGATTTGTATCTTCTTCTTGAATAATTTCAAGATTTTCTAGACTCCCACTTGCTTCTTAATCCATAAGATTACTCTAAAAGAACTCAGTATTCTAGGCAACAAACACTTTGTTCTCCGATGGGTTGTAGAAAGAATATCCTATTATTTCATTTGGGTATCCTATGAAGATACACTTAAAAGATCTGGGTTCCAGTTTGTCAGGTTTGGTAAGTGTATCACGCTTAATAAGTGCTTCACAGCCCTATACTCGTATGTAAGACAGCTTAGAGGCTTGTCCATGCCATATTTCATATGGTGTCTTATCAACCTTCTTAGTTGGAACCATGTTAAGAATGCGTGCAGCAGACTCAAGGGCATAATCCCAAAAGGTAGAGTAGTTTGACTCATCATGGAGCGAACCATGTCTAGCAGTGTTCGATTTCTCTTCTCTGACACTCCATTATGTTGTGGCGTGTAGGGAGGAGTGCGATGGGAAATAATCCCATGCTCCTTTAGATGATCCAAAAACTCTTGACTTATATATTCACCTCCTCGATTAGATCGTAGTGATTTTATGGTCTTTCTGAGTTGGTTTTCTACTTCCTTTTGAAACACTTTAAAAGTCTTAAACACTTCATGTTTATGTTTCAACAAGTAAACATAACCATACCGACTAAAATCGTCAGTAAAAGTGACGAAGTAGTTAGCTCCTTGTCTTGACACAATTCTAAATAGGCCACATACATCGATGTGTATAAGTCTAAGTAGATCTTTAGCCCTTTCCACTTGATGTGAATAGGGTTTTCTTGCTATCTTACCAGACATGCATGAAACACACTTTCCTAAAGACTCAATGTTAGTAGAATTTAGAAGTCCATCGTGTTGCAACTTCTCAATGTGTTTCTTGCTAATGTGTCCAAGACGACAATGCTACAAGAGAGAAGAGTCTAAGTTTAGCTTAGCTCTTTTATTGCTAACAACATACATAGAACTATCATTTGTATTTGAACAAAACATTTAAATTTCATAAATACCATCCCTTGGGATAGTAGTAAAATAAACCACGTTATTTTTAGAAACAGAAATTGCATTATTCAATTCAAAACGGTTGATGAAACCATCTTCATACAAACGAGAAACTAGAATAATCCCTCTAGTAATAGAAGCTGCATAATGACAATTGTTCAAAACAATAACTAGTCCACTAGGGAGACATAAATGATAATTTCCAATAGCTTTAACTGCTGCACGTTGACCATTGCCCATGTACAGACTTAAAGCTCCTGAATTCAGCTTCTTACTTCCCCACAGACCCTGAGTAGTATTACAGATGTGAGTACCACAGCCTGTATCATAAACCCAAGATGTACTAGGAAAAGAATAGAGTTCTATGGTGAAAATACTTGAAGTGCTAGCTCCTTGAGTTAGGTGCTTCTTTTTCAGCAACTCGGTGAGATATGTGGGACAATTCCTTCTCCAGTGACCTACTTCACCGCAGTGATGGAAGACCGCATCCTTTGCAGGATTATCCTTTTTAGGTGGTGGAGGATTCTTTGTTTGGGGGCATAAGATGGCTCAGCATAAGCATATGCCTTCTTACCCTTGCCTTTCCCTTGAACCCCTTTTGCAGCCTTAGACGGTTTCTTGTTTTTGTTTTTCTGGACCTTTCCTGCTCTTATAGCATGAAGCGCAGGTGCAACAACTTTCTTTGGTAACGTCTCTTCATGTAGCTTAAGCATAGCATGTAATTCATTTACGGTCTTCCCCATGCCGTGCATATTATAGTTCTGCATAAAGCTGTCATATTCCTTAGATAGTCTAACTAAGATTAGGCTTACTCCAAGGTTCAAAGTGACGAGGTGACCAAGACGTTCCAATTGGTCAATGTAGCTCTTCATCTTTAGGACATAAGAGCTTACAGATTGACCTTCCTCTTGCTTGCACGTGTGAAAATCTCTCACAGTCTGAAGGAGTTCCTGTTTTGCTTGCTTAGAATATAAAGCTTTAAGCTCTTTAAGCATGTTATTGGCGCCAAGATGGGCTAGATTCCGTTGGATTTCTAGGTCCATAGTCAAAAACATCATCAAATCAATTCCCTTTTGGTTCTTGACCCACTCATTATAAGTGGCCAGGTCCACAGGAGGGATTGGCTGATCAGGTGCAGCAGCAACAAGAGCAGCAGGAATTGGTTTTCTAGGTATTTTTCCTTATCTTTAGTTGATAAGACCAACCGAAGCTGTCTATACCAATCAATGAAGTTAGGTCCAGTAAGTTTTTGTTTCTCAAAGAAACTCCTGAATACCGAATTGTTTTCGACTGAGGTAGTCATCTACAATTAACAAAAAAGTCCAATTACTTAGTATTTTCGATAATTAAATTCTTAATAGAATTAACTACCCAATTAATTACTAATTAAGACTAAGATCCAACTTGACCTCCCACTTATTACCAGAGGTCTGACCAGTGAGTAAACAGGTAGGGCAAGTGGTAAGCTACGATTGCTAATTGCATTAAAATGCAACTCTTAGACTTATGAGATCGGTCAAGACATTAATCGATAAGTAATAATGTCAAGAGCATGTTTAGTTCTCATCTTTGCCTCGGGTCTAAGGTCTAACCAAGCATACTTGAATTAAGTCGACCAAGCAAGAACGTGCAAAAATTGCCAGAGGTCTGACCAGTGAGCAAAATTTACCATGGGTTGGAATGACCTTAAGGTCTAACCAAATAGGCCAAGCCAAATGCACGTGTTCCTGGTTGGCTGACATTGACTTAAAATTTAACACATAGGGGTATGCACATAAAGTGATAAAATGGCGTGTACAAAGAAGCATGCAAACAAATTTGTAGCACTAATTTTAAAAACCTTTCATAATGACACTGTAGGGACATGCCATAGTTCACGGTAACTCCAATCGAACGCACAAAGAAGCAAAGAATCAGGTCAGCGCGAAGCGTATTAAAAACCTGAGTTCTTTAGGAATGTTGACCACTCCGCCTTAAACTTGTCTTATAGTTTGTTCTAGTGGATGAGCCGTACTTCCCATGAGTCCATATTGTCCAGTTTTTAAATTCATGAAAAACATGTTTCATAGTTTTAGGTCTTTTAATGTTATAAAAACGTATTTTCCACAAAACACATAGCAGGTCACAATGAATATGTTTTAGGTGTGTAGAATTAAAGACCAGTTTAATGTTATCTTACAATATTTATTAGTCCGTATTCCATTTGTTTAGGCATGTAAACATGTAAACTAGTAAACAAATAAGCATGTAGGAACTTAATAAACAAGATAACATTAAATAAAGCGAGTAACAAGTAATAATCCGAGTTCTCTACTAGTCTTCCTCAATTGGAGAACCATAATACCCTCACTAGGTTTTCATCAAGTGCCTAGATCGCCCCATTCATCACAAATTAATGTTATTGAGTAGGTCTTATAGCCGGAATTTAAGAAACAAATCAAACTAGCAATTTAAAAGATCTAGTTTTCATAAGAATAATGAAAATATTTAGTTTCCAAAAATAAAATATTTACAAGATATTTTAAATAATTAGGAAGATTTAAAAATCCTAAATGAACAAATTAAAAGAAGAAACAAATATAGTTAAATTAACAGTTAATTATATTCCTCTTTTAATTCTCTATTAACTTTTAATCAATAACTTGCAAGATCTATCAATTTTCTTTATTAATTTATGGTAAGGATTTGCATATCTTTACCATATTTACAATAAATCAATAATAAAGAAAATAATCACAGCATAATAATAAAAATCAAATCTAGGCGTGTAACAAGGCGTAAAATTTAATTTTTAAGCGTGTAACCCTGGATGCCAAAATGAGTTGACTCGTGATGCCACTGTTAGGATTTAATAAATTAGCTAACCAATTTAGCGATGAGTGTGCAGTGGATGGATCTAGTTATGGCAAGTAGGTTAACACATATTAAATAAGGAAAGCGTACCTTTTGCGATTATTCTTGAATATAATAAGCGTCTAAAACAAACGCCTCTACGGTTGCTCACACAATCACGTTAACCAAGTATGTAAGAATTTCTAGTCTTACCCTCACGATCATACACCAACGTGTTATTCAAAACCAAACGCACGCCTTGCGTTTCTTGTTGAATTCGAACGAAACAAACAAACCTTAATAAGGTTTAAACCCTAATTCGTCACCTTGAGGAATCACCAACACGCGTACCTTGAATCACTTAAATGAAGAAATCAAGCGAACGGGAAAATCTTGAAGACCGCGGTTTAACTCGTCGGTTTAGGTTAAATCGCCAAAACCCTAAGCGATTTAGGGAGGCGGTTTGTGTAGCGGTTTAGCCGAAAAAACCATTTAAGGGGTTCGGCCAATTTAGGGTTTAGGGGAAAAGGAGAGAATCAATTTCTTGAATGGTTTTGGAGAGGATTGAATGAAGAACGAGGGATATGGAGTATGTTTATATAGGCACCCCAATAACCCTAAATCTTGTAGGAAAAGATTAGTATAATTCCCATAATTAAAAACAAATCTTTCTCCTTCCTTTTTCTCTTCTCCCAACCGAACAAACACCCCCTCTAGACCCTTTGTGGGTTTTGGCCAAACAAGGGGATCCACAAGGGGTTCCCCCCCGTAGTTTTTATTTATTTTTTTTTGTTCCCAGTTTTTGTTAAACGGAGTTTCGAGTTTATTTATTTCGCCCTTTTATTTTGGAAATTTATTTTTTTATTACTATATTATAAAGAATATATTATATAATTAATTAAACAAGTAATTAATTAAATAACTATTTAAATATAAATCGTGAAGTAACCATACTCTTCATGTATTAACGTGTGTGCCCCCAATAGGCTCACGTATTTCTAACGTATAACTTGTGGAACCGACTACCAAATTCCAGCTGTGGCGATCTTTGTTATGTAATTTTGTGTTACGTGTGTGGTCTTGAGCATGGTTTTTTGCAATGGCAGTAGGAACACAACTGCAACAAAACTAATAAAAAAACAATCACCACCTAAAACCAAAAAGACAAACACCTTTTCTATGGGCTCGCTGGGCAGGCCACACACAATCAACCATAGGAAATTATCAAAGGGATAAAATAATGATTATTAAGTACCAAAGACATAAAAAATTAAAGTACTAAACCATTAGTCCAAGTGACAACCATTTACTTGTTTGTTGCATAAACTACCTATAATTCTTTATTTAGAAGATGGCATATATCAGTATATACTTACATCTCTCATGTCTTGATCAATGACCATCCTTGGTTCCCTCTTTCTAAGACCTTCATGGTTGTTGCAATGTGTGGAGCTATGTAAGTAAATGCGCCCATGTCCATTGGCTCTTACTTCTGATTTGTGTTGTATTCATCTATTCATCTGCTCCCACATATGATTTTCTAAATTGCAAATTAATCAGCTCCCACACCCTTCAAAAGAGAAGATAACCATATAAGTCATACTTCAGCTATTTGACAACTGGTCAAGCAGATTGGTAAGACATGTTCGGATTATACTTCGTGGCCCACATAATCTGGTTTGTAAGAACATCACAAAAAAGCTAAATATGTAGATTCAATAGCATTATCTCTCAAATATCATCACTATTCAAGAGTTACCAATTTATTAAAGACTACTAATGTTCTAAGCCGCGAAGTGTCTTAAAAAAATCCTTACCATCATAAAATTAAATCCTATTAATAGGCATCAAGCAAGCAGATACTTTCTGCATAATTATATGCGTTTTTTAAATGTATCAAGTATCATTCGCTTTTGTCCATGACTCACCTGTTATAGTCAAGCCTTTTGCAAAGGTCACTGGTCAAATTTCATATGTATCCACGAGTTAAAACCTATATCTTTTTATCGTTCATCTTTATTTTATACATTTTATCTCCAATTATTTTGAGTAATATCTGAAACCAAAATACCCTATGTTGAGAACGGATATACATTTGACATTATTCGTTAGGAAAATGATTTGCTTTAAATGCTAGATCCCCGTCTTTCAGTATACTATAGTCTCTGGAAGATACTATTAGTAAATTTCTTTTCTTTGTACCTTTGCGCTAGTAAAGAACCTAACAACTCAATTTCGCATATCGCCACTTGCTTACCAAGTTTCAACTAATCTTATAATTATGTTTGTTACTATGCACATATTAAATACGCCACAAATGGAAATAAGCAGTCTTATGAAAACACTGAAAATTGGTTAATTGTAGGATCCCGTCAATTTATAAAAAATAATCAAATGCTTACATCAGTTTGTAGGATCCCATCAATTTATAATAAATCATCACTGGTTACAGCAATAACATCGCACCGTGTTCCTTGGCAGCTTGGTCGGGGTCTATTGTACTCGTCATCAACCTGGACCTATATGAGACTCAGATAGGTAAAGAGTCGAAAAAAGTTGACACATCTTCAAATGAAACTATCAGGATTGGACACTGCCAGGGCTGCAAACATAAATTTAGGATACGTCGCCTAGCCATCACACCCAAATTTTTTATAAAAAGCTATTACAAACCAATCCCAAACAGCCCCTAATAACTAAAATATAACAAACCAACATAATACAAATCCAACTAACCTACATCTCCATCTATAATAGACCATGTTCATAATACAAAAAGTTAATAGCGTCCTCCAAATGGCGACTCTGCTCCACGGTCTCCTGAAAAGAAAATATAAATACTTAAAAAACCAAATGCCTATATGTATTTAAACAAACAAAATTGCCCAAAATAGACATCAATTCTTCATTACTTCAACAAAAAGACCTTAGAACTAATTAAAATATACCTCTACTTATAGCAGCTAATTGAACGACATGAGTCGCAATTGGAAGCTACAACATTTTGTGATAATATAGGCAATATGTAAAAGTATGAAATCAGCTGCCTTTAGTTGATCCATAGGAACCACAAAACCCGTATTTTGAACCTGTTATTGAAAATCCCAGCAGAGAATGACATTCAGTAAATATTTTGAATTGATTGCATATAATATAGAGTACAATTGAACTTTTACAATGATATTGCATATCAAAAGTCCAGTAACGTAACTACAATACATAGCCATAAAACTATATTATGGGTAAAAGCAATACCCCAAATGGCTATGTCAAAGCACAATAAACAGTCAAAACAAAAGTCATATACATGGGTTCAAAGACAACATTGGCTAGTAGGCGACATTCCGCTTCGATCATGCTGACTTTTCCTCCATTATAATTCATTACAGAAATGTCCATTATTAAGGAAAAACATTATTTATTGATGTATTGCATGTTTATTTAATAATTTATCTTTCAAAATAAGTATAAATGATGTGTTTATTAAGTATTCAACTTTACATACTACCTATACCAATAGGTTCTAATATAAAGTCAAATAGTGATATTTTGATTCATGCCAAAAAAGAAAAAAATTCTGTATGAGTCAAGCTTTTCGGTACAACCGAACCAATAAAAACCAACAACTATGAGCAGATGGTGTTTAGTCTACACCTTGGTTGTTTTTTCTAATGCATATTGTGGCGTAAGGCAAGCAATCTTGTTTTTTCTAAAGCATGATAGTTTTATGGCTATGTATTGTTGTTAAGGCAAGCTATCTTCTTTGATAAATAAGAAACTAAAATGAAGTCCTGAACCTAGTTCAAATGTGTTGCAACATAGGGAATGATCAGTAAACCCGACTCACCAATTGTAGCAGCAAGTTGATCTGCTACTGCAATTATTAACTTATACAATGAGAAATGGCAAAAAGATAATACCTTGGTTCTTTCATCGGAAAAACAACAGAATCCACCATACGATGTAGTATTGAAACATTAGGCAAATCACTTTTTTTAAGATAACCAAAACCGAAAAACTTTACCATGCATATATCTTTCGTATCCCATTCTGCCACATGGAATCGTATTCAAATGCATAAAACCTTTTAACTTTGTACCCATATTGAATCCATCTTCCTGCAAAACGGGTGGAAATTAATTATTGGGCCACCCATACCCTCAACGTTCGCCGTGGCTGCAACCGTCATGGGTCGCCCCGCCACCACATGTACAATCTCGGTTCTATCAATTTTGTTCATACTCATCACAGTGTCACATAAAAAACAGTTTGAAAGTCAGAGAGTAAGAGTTAAAAGCATGCTGAGGGAAGTGTGACATTCAGTGTACATTAGGCTCAGGTAGGCTAGCAATCGAAGAAAGAGGATACGTCCGCCATGGCTGCAACCGTAATGTGGTGCCTCGCCAAGAAACGAACAATCTCGATTCCATCGAAGCCGCTTGTACTCATCATAGCCTCTCGCGACTAATATCACCACCAAAACATTAAACCCATAAAAAATAACCGATATCGCTGCAAACAATAGCCTCATCCTTTATTTCTAATATCAAAATGGCACTGAAAATGGCCGAGAATCATGTATAACAACGATCACGACTATTCTCCAATTTCCATCAGCCATTAAAAGGCCCTCATGGCTGCAAGCTTAATTAGCTTACCTTGCTAGAATGCCTTTACCAAAAACAAAATGGGAATAAAAAATTGTATCGATAACCACATATATATGCATCCAATATCAGTAGCGAAAGCGTTCGCCATGGCTGCAACCGTAATGGGTTGCCCCGCCACGACACGTACAATCTTAATTCCACCAATGCCGTTCATACTCATCATAGCATCACATAAAAAATAGTTTGAAAGTCAAAGATCAATGCCGTTCATTGTGCATTAGGCTCGGTAGGCTAGCAATCGAAGAAAGAGGATACGTCCGCCATGGCTGCAACCGTAATGTGGTGCCCCGCCAAGACACGGACAATCTCAGTTCCATCGAAGCCGCTCGTACTCATCACAACCTCTTGCGACTAATATCATCACCAAAAAATTATTTGTTTAATCTTATAAACAGGAACATACACCATCTCCTATAAAAAAACAACCGATATCGCTGAAAACAACAGCCTAGGCCTTCGTTTCTAACAGCAAAACGGCACCTGAAAATGGTCGAGAATCATCTGTTTGGTTGACAAAAGGGTATCCGAGCCCGCCATGGCTGCAAACACTTTTTTATCGCGTTGCCCGGCCAAGATACGGGCCGTTTTCATCCACAAAAGGGTATCCGGCCTGTTGGTGTCCATAGAAAAAACTCACAACAATGCAAATATTAAGACCATACTAATTCTTTCCAACTATGCATTAAATTTCAGGCTATATTCAATTCGGCATAGCTCTACGCAAACAAATTGCAACAATCATGAAACAAAGCCACACACAATGCACCATGAAGAATTTACCCTAACAACTCATCTTTAGGGCAAAAGTACCCCATCAACAATAGCCGCAAAGCTATCAGACATCCCCTAAATTATAACAAAACACTAATTTAAAAATTAAGTCTTTTGAATATACATTTCCTTTAGAGATTGTAACCCAATTCGAGAAACATCCGGTGATATAAGATTATAACCCAAGGTAACAAACCGCCGTTAGCAGTCAACAAAATAAATGAAACCACCATGAAAATCCCCATAAATAAGACCAGTCACAAAACAAAGCACCCACATAAGCTCAACGACGCAACCAACCGACCACCAACGCCACACACCGTGAACGGTGGCAACGAAGAGATCGGTGGCATCGAAGAGAGTATTAGGTTATCTCCCAACACAAATCAAGCAAACCCCGTATCAAAATCAATTGCTTCGATTAGGCAAAAGATTGAAGAAGATGTGTGACAAAAGATACATGAAAAAGAAAGTAGGACAGTGGATGGAAGAGAAAATGAAGGAGGAGAAGACACGTAATGGAACGGAGGGATACACGTGTTACCGCATTTTAATAAATAGATGACCGGGTTTTAATAAATAGCTGGTCGGGTCGTACTAGGTCAACAGTCGGGTTCTGGCGGGTTCCGGTGGCATAGTCGGTGGGTCGACCCAGTCGGTGAAGGAGTTAATAACTGCGCACGCATACCAATTTTTGGTTTTTAATATATATTTATAATTATATGGCATGTAGCAAAACATTTTTTCCTTTTGAGCGGGCAAGACTCTAAGAAATAAAGAGACAAAAGACTTTAAACAATCATACTTTTCTTCTTCTTATTTCATCCATTGATGCATACGATTATGCACAATTTATAGTGCAAAGACGAATGCAAAACTACTAAGTAACTACCCTAAATTATAACGTAGAACTAATACGTGGGAGAACATATATATGTACAATCGTAAACATGGACATAATGCAAGAGGTGGAGTTCTACTTTTGATTCCAAGAACTGTGCATGAACCTAACTACTTTAGGTGCATGGGAAAACCAATGATAAAATTGTATTTGTTGGTTTGTGGTCATTACGTGTAATTATTTATACGGCTAGAAATACCTGAGTCTATCGGGGGCACACACGAATACACGAAGAGTATGTTTATTATGTAATTAATATATACTTGTTATATATTTATTAATTATACAATATGTTTCATGAAAAAACTTAACGACCATTATTTAACCGTTATACGTTATTAACTAACTAATACATGTTAAATAACAAGAGAGGGACTTAAATGTCAAAAAATTGAACCATCGAGACTCCTCTCCCTAGGCCAGTCCATTGGATGGATCTATGAGGGGGGTGAGAGTGTCGTTTTTTTGGAAAATTAAGGAGGTGGAGGCTTTGCTTGGAGGACAAGTTTGGTTGCTATAAAAGCAAACCCTTTGTGCTCTCTTTTGGTTCGATCGACGCATACAACCAAGAAAACCTTAAATTGTTTTTCTCCTCTTCCCACATCCTAACCGATCGGAAATAACCTAACAATGGTTTTCAGTTTTGTGTTCACTTCCCTAGCTCGGCAAGAATACAAACCCTAACTAGGGTTTCGGTTTTCTCTTTTGCTTCCTTTAGGCCGATCTAAATCGGACCCTATCTAGGGTTTTGGATCGGTTAAAGCAACCAAGAACAAGAACACAAGTTGTTTATTAATCGTGAAGCAATCACTAGCACCCTAACATATTCAGGTGATATGTAGTGTGAGTATACCATAGAGACGATAATTTAATCGTTTTAAAAGGTTTAAGAATTCATGATCAAAACCGTTTATTGTCTTAGTAATTCAATAAACCAAAGGTTGGTAAAATTATGTATTTATTTTACTTGTTAATTCATAACATCTAACTAGATTCATTTGTTGCGTACTCGTAGTAAATAGTTTACTAGATTATAAAATCCCAACAGTGGCATTACGAGTCAACTCGTTTGATGTTATGGGTTACACCATAAAAAATGCTAGATTCGCTACGTATATAATTAATTTTATTATTTTACTAGAAAACCATGACACTAACATACATTCTGGTAATGAAAAATTAATTATAATCTTGATCTTGATATTTTAATTGGTTAATAAAGTAAAAAAGGGCTAGATCTAAATTAATAAGTTAATTGGAACATTGACTTTCATATTTGTATTTCGGTCTTAAGGCTTACGCACTCAATTAATTTTGATGTATGTGGCTCACTTGTGTAAGGCTCGTCCAGCAAGTGGGAGCCTTTTGATTCTCCAATTGGGAAAGTCTCCTTCCTTGTAATGAGGATTGAGAACACGAATTTTATGTGTTATTGCTTTGTTTACTTATCGCAATTTTAGAGTTTGTCCTCACCTCTACCACTCTTTCTATATGTTTTATTTGCTTATGTGTTATCCCTGGGACTTGTTTATATACTTTTAAGTTATTTGCAAGTTATCCATAGGACTTGTTTTGATTAAATTAATTATTCTAGAAAGTTATTGAGGGTGAAGAAAATATATTGTAATGTTCCCGCTTAAACTTCCTGATGAAGTGTCATTTT